>QWTY01000178.1:16293-34487 GCA_008033365.1 Pseudorectes ferrugineus | reverse complement strand
TATCTTTACAGCTGCTCTGTAGAGTGCCTGGAGAAGGCTCCTTGATCATTCCACCACTTCTTTTCGTGGACTTGGCAGTGTTAGGTTTGCAGCTGGACTCTGTGAAAGGGCTTATCAATCTAAGTGATTCTAAGAATCAGTGATTCCCCCCTGACCACCAGGTAGAGTTCCCTCTATGCCTATCACATTTTCTCTGTCCTTTTTTTTTTCCCTAAGGTAGCTTGAGTCTTTATATACCATCATCAGTGGACTCTCTGCAAATAAATGTTTGTTTGTGTAAATCTGCCTCAGCATTTTGTGCCAACACACGTGAATGTTGGGAAATCAAGGCAAACATTCATGCCTGCTTGTATCCAAGGAGAGCTAAGCTAGAGCTATAAAGCAAATTTTATTATGGTCTGGGTCAAAGGACAAATGGAAGAGATGAGTTATAATCAGGAGAATTCCCTCTTGGTTCTCCTACGTGTGAGCTGGACTTGGGCAGTAAAGAGGAAACTGCCAAATAAATCTGTAGGTTAATTTTCCATTTTACTTTCTTTCCTGAAGGTGTTGCACTGTCAAGAGCCAAGAGAGCAATACATATGCAGAAACTTTAAGGCAAGCCACCTATCATGATTATTGTGTGAGCTATGGAAGGGCCTGTAGGGCTGCTGGTAGTACATAATTTGGGTACAGAGCTTTCTGACAAGGTTCTGTACTGTCATATATTGTGGTGCTTTCTGCTAGCAGGCAGGATGGCTAATGCTTTGCATTCCTGCAAAGAAATCTCAGAGTGAAAACATAAAAGAAAGGTCTGCAAAGAAAACAAGAGAGAACCAGTTTTGTGATATGAACTGGAACCTTGTAACAGCTGCATTAAAATGACCAAACATGTTCTATTGTACGTAAATGTCAGTAACAGCAGGACTGAGTTCTGAAAACTGATAAGGAAACTGAAGTTACACACTGACTTTCGTCATCTCTCATTCTGCTTTTTTACTGGAGTTTTAGTGTAAGATAATTTAGTTATTTCTACACTATGATGAAAGTTTCCGGCCTTTTAATAAGAAATACTTTCCACATTCATTATTAAAATACTATATTTCTGTTCTGCCTTTGGATAAGCAGGATAAATTGAGGAGCAGCATAAATAAAAATTGCAGTGTAACCAAAACTGCTAGGAGCATGGAATAAGGGAGTTTTCTATGGATTCTACTCATCCCTCCTGGCCATACCTGCTGAGATTTTTATGTCCTTCTGGGATAAGGGTCTTCTGCTGGGATCAGGGCTTGATTCACAGGGTCTCTCGTGATTTCACTAGACGTGGTATTATTTGAACTAAGGTTTTCTTTTTTTTAGCTCTTGTGGGTTATAATGTTAAATATATCTTCAGCAGTTATCAGTGTTTTATGAGGGATTGCAGTGGCAGTTCTGTTGATGTGCTGGACACATGAAGTGTAATGGTTCTGCAATCTGCATTTCATCAGGAGAGCATACCAAAAATCTTCTTTTGAGAAAGAAATAGAACAGTTAAGTTAAATAAGATAAAAGACAAGACTCTAATCAGTGTTTATGTATATGGAAAAAGTTGGAGAAAATGAAGTACATAATAAAATAGAACTAAGACTACCAGCAAGGGCAAGAACATCTCCACAAGCAAGTGAAAACACGTCTATCATTCTGAGGCTGGTGGGAATCCAGGGAAATGATAAATGTGGTTTGTCTGTTTTCTCTTATAGTCAGCATCTTGGGACTTTGCTGTAGCATACAGTCAGCAGGATCATGGCAGACTGGGTTGTTGTTGTTGGATTTAAAACACCACATTCATCACTGGATTCAGTTCTCATTGCACTATTATATACTTAGTGGTTAGTGAGGCATTTACCTCTGTTTTGAATCTATAAGGAATTCCAAGCACTGCATTACTGGAAAATTATGTAAAATCCTTGACAAAATGGGTAAAACCTAAGAGTCTGCAGATGCCCGTTTTTGGGAAGCACATTTGAAACGTAGCAAATGCCCAGGATTTGGAGCAGATTGTGTTGTATCAATTGGTGCTTGGCAAGATGTGATAACGGGTTGAAGAGATTCCACAGGAGCGTACAGCAGTTTGGGATGACAGCAGTAAATGAAAAACAAAATTTAGTAGATAAACTGAAGTGAATATATATTTGCTTCATTTTGTAAACATTGGTTCTTATTTCCATATTGTCATTTGAAGTGCATGGAAAGAGAAGTGCATGTGAAGTGTAACTACGTGGTGGGTGTTTTAGCAGGGAAAACACAGCATCTGAGGAGGTTTTGGGGTGTTTGTTACCATTACATAATGATGCATTATTGTATCCATGGTGAATTGTTCAGAAATAATGCATTGACTCCTGCGCCCGGAGCTTTGTAACCTTTGTTCGTCCTTGCGTCGTGAGACAGGTATGGCAGTAAATCCCGCTGTAGGGGTGTGTCCAGGGGCTGGATACGGCTCCAAGGCACATCCAGGGTGGTGCATGCCGTGCCATATGACATCAGGGTGTGCATTTAAGGTGCCCGTGTGTCTGTCCCCAGCAGGAATTCTGGGTGAGGACATTGGCACCTGTACTGTACAAGCTGCTTGCCTGAGGCGGGCAAGGTGGAGCTGTTTGGTACACAGGAATTCTGTGTTACAGGCACTCGCTCAGCCCCACCAGGTGGGGTGGAAAGGCTGCTTTTAACATAAGGAAAAAAATAAAATAATGTAGAGAGTGGTTAGTGATGATATAGTAATGTTAAAAATATTTTCTTAACTCTTTTAGAGATAATGATACGGGCTGATGCTTTTAGCCTAAGGCAAGCCAGAGACATGTCTTGAGGAGAAGAAGAATGGAAGGCAACAGGTAGAGGTAAGATGGAGTGGCAGGAATAAACCTTTCACCTGTGCAGCTGCAGCCAACCAGAGAATCAGGTCAGGCTGGTTTAGGTGACCAAAGGAAAATAAGGCAAATGTTTAGAGCGAGTCCTTGCAGCGGTACATCCATTCACTGTATTTTTAATGTGCATTTTTTGGTTGGTGATGGTGTAACACAGTGGTGGGCTTTGGCCTGTGTTAGGGCAGGAGCATATTCCCTAGGAGTTCAGTTGTGTCCTCAAGGCTGGCTGGCTGACAAAAATGCCTTGGTCAACCTGGAAGTTTTTCAAGTGAAGGAACTTCAGGAGGGTCTCCACAACTTTTTCTCAGTAGATGTTTTTGTTCTGAGGCTCTTGCATCTGGCCCCTGCCTGAGATGTAACACCTGTGGGCTGCTTGTGCCTGGCCTTGGGTCCCACTGACCTGGCATCTGCTCGTGCTTGTGCCCTGGTGGCCTGGACCAGTGCTTCTTCCCTCACAGCAACGAGGTACAGGCACAATTGAGCTCTGTTGATCTGGCCACCCATTACTGTCTCTTAACATCCTAAACCTTACTAGAATTACAGTATCAAGAATTTTTCTATGGTGTTTGTAAAATCATTCCACTTAGCCATTTTCTTTATGCAATAGCTGTATTACATCATACTGATCCATTTGATATGCTGCATAGTTGATATTATCAGTAAAGTTCTTTCAAAACCAATCCCTCGGAGTACCTTTTTTTCCTCCCTGGAACTGGTGGCAAGAATTTTTTTGTCTGATTTACAGCTGAGGGTCAACAGTGAATTAGTGAAGGGTATCCCAAGCAATAAAGTATATGAAGGGCAATAGCAGAGAGCTGTAGCCATGAGAGTCTAAAAAGGAAAGTGAGGCAGGTCTGTAGGAAGGTGAAATATGTTGTCGAAGGTCTGTCTGATACCATGAAAATGGACATATGCTTCAGAGATCCCAGAGCTTCCCCAGATCCCTGTGGAGTACCTACACAGCTGAGGAGCCACACTAACAATTTCTGCTGGCTTTAGCAGCGCTCCTGGATCAGACTCAGAAACCCTCTGACCTCAGATTAGGTAAACTACCTTGTAGATAATGACTTTGGCCTCCAACTTTTGTCTCATCAGTGCTTGAATAAGTAGGGGGGAGTGATTGGAGCCTACTGTCTGTGCTTTATTAACACGGTGTCCTTGCGCTTTTAGCACGTACGCCTGTGCAAAGAGAATCGGTGTGTAGTCTGAGGGCTTCTTTCATCACTTTTCATTTAAAGCAGTATCTAAGAGAGTGTTTTGCTGGAGCAAGAAGCTCAGCAGAAAACTCCAATAAAGCAAAACTTGAAAGACACCAGTTTTTCTTACAGTGGTGACACATTACATAAATAAAACACTGTGTAATCCAGTAAGATAATCGTTTTCTCAGAATGCACGTTGCTGCCAGCTGTTCTTTATAGAAGGAGGTTTTTTATATGGTTGCTGGGAAGGGAACTTCTCCAAACCCAGCAGCTGACAATAAAAGTCTTCACCTCCCCATTTTCAGACTGCCCTTGAATTTCCCGACTTTGTGGAGACCCTCTGGACTTGCATGTCCTCTGGATGTTTGTGCATGCTGTTTCTCTGGTCTGGCACTCTGAGAGGCAGCACTGTATTCCTAGTGAATTGATCAGGGATGTAAGTTATAGCAGAAAATATGTGACAAAACATCATTTTGGATTGAGATTAAGATGAATATTCCATTTCTGGTTCATTGTTCATAGCCCTGGACTCCAACTTGCAGGCACTGGGGAATCAGGCTTGAAAGACGCACTGTTGTTTCTTGTAGGTGACCTTTTAATACTGGATGAAAGATTTTACCATGTTTTTTTTCTGGCAGAGTGTCCTGTCATGAGCAATGCAAATACAGTAATTATGGCTTGCCTGAAGAATTGTTATGCCTGAAATTCAAAATATTTCCTGGCTGTGCTTTCCTCTTCTCGTTACAACTTTTTTCATGTGGTGTAACTTCAGCCAGTTGTCCCCTGCCCAGTTCCCATGCGTTGTTCTCCTAGATCCCGAGTGTGTGACATCCAGCTGTACATCCAGCCATCACCCTTTTCACCAGGTCTGTGACTTTTGGCACAGGATCAGCTTTCTGATACTTGATGTGATGAGGCATTTGCCTGCCCTCAGAGTCCCTGAACATTGCCCAGTGCCAGAGCATGAGTTTCTGGGCTCTGATATCTGCTCAGATCAGGTCATTTGGACTCAAATCACATGCTGTGTTCTGCTTTGATCCCTTGTGGAACATTGGAGACACTGGGGTGGCAGCCACGGAGCAGACCTGCCGTGGGTGACCAAACCAACAGCAAATAAAAAGACAATTAACTGGCCTTCTAACATTGTCCTCTATAGCCTGCAGAACTAAAATTGCTTTCCTGACTTTAAACATCTGAATATAATTTAAAATCCTTGCAAGAAATAAGAGCCACTAACCTCTGTCTCAATACTCAGTATGCAAAACCGTATCTTTTCATAGCAATAGTCTCTGTTACTTACAAAAAGTAATTTGTCAGGAAATGTGGGGTTTTATGAAGAAAATATCACAGTCTATTTTAATCTTTGACCCAGAACTATGAAGCGAAAAAAATTACTCTCTAGGCAGATTGATTTGAAATGTTCCTACAGAAGATTTAATTCCTGTATAGTAGTCTGTGTACAGATTGCAGAATGCTTTAGAAAATGGAAGGATGAAACGTGTTACAGGCTTCTTAGCTAGCTGCAGATATACAAACGTATTTTAGGTTAAATAATCTTTTTGTTTTGTAGCGTAAGTATAGAAAAACCTAAATTCCCTTGCTAAAATTAATACTGTCTCCATACTCAGAGCCTGCGGAGATCACTCTGGGTCTATGCCCTCTTCAGGCATAAACATTTGCTGATTTTTTAAATTCATTCTCATTTAGCAAATAAACTTAAGATCGTTTCTTCTCATGAAATCCATGGACTTAAGCTTGGACAAAACCAGGTCTCTCCAAATCCTTCCCTAATTCAGCCTTCCCCATCTTACCCTGGCGCTGTTCTGGGGGGTTTAGCGGCTCATACAGTGAGCCCAGGAGCAAAGGTCACTCAGCACAGAGCTCTTGGCAGTGCTGGGAATAGAGGTGGGAGAGCTGCACTCTGACGGTGTCCGGGTTGCCCTGGCACAGCAGGGCTGGTTTAGCCTTGTGTCTGCATCCAGGCTGCACGAGTGAGTGCTCTTTCCTTTGAACCTCCAGTGCACTCGGTTATGGCCTCTCTTTCCAGCCTGCATTTTGATCCTACACACACCTTCTCTTCTTTTAATGCTCACCTGCTGGAGCCATCCATGCCCCAGCTCTGCACTGTGTGTCAGAGAGATCTTGCATGTAAGAAATCACAGACACTGGCACTCATTGTGGGTTATCTATTTACATCCACACGTTAGCTTAACTGTATTGCAGTAACTTTATAAACAATTTTTTTCTCTGTTTCAATGGCAATAGTCACTTTTTTTTAATCTAGACCATCTGCTAAAAATAATTACTTAAATCTTCTGCCTACTCTAGCAGAGTACTCCTGCCTAGTTTTAGCCTGATGCAGCCCAACCTGATTCCAAGGACATTACTTTTAGTTTATGGTAGTCAGTGCAGGATCAAATGTTTGGCCTTCACTGAGGCCAGTCAGACAAACATATTTTTTCTTCTTTTTTGTCTGAGATGTCATTTTACCATATCAGTGCTTCTAACTGTATAATCATATTAACACTATTTCCCATAAATTGTAGATGCACTGAGATATGTTCACAGGTCTTTTTCTCTTCTCCTGTAAAAATACTTTTTAACACCTTGTGAACATTTCCTTTTAAGCCACAAAAGATGTTTCCAAGCCATTCACGTGTGCAAGATGCCATGGTTTTATTTTTGCTGTAAGTGAAAGTCATCATGGTCTGTAAAAAGCTGAGTGGGAAATAGTGCTCTACCTTAGGGCAGGCAGGAAAACCACCTGGGAATCATGAATTGAAGGTCCCACAGTTAATTATCTTGCAGGCTACTGTAGGCCTTTTGTTACATGTAGGTACAACCTCTGGTGTTTGGAGGATCTCCATGCCCTTGATCACTTGAGATAGTGCACATGGGCTCCATCTCCATCCAAAGCCAAGCTCTGTTTTGTGTGGGGCCATTACAAACCCAGGCACCTGTTTCCTACTGACAGGCTACACTCACTACGCTCTTGAAAAAGTTCTTCTTCACAATGGGTGCTGTCAGTTCTTGATTAAGTAGCCTCTAGTTGGCATTTCAGGAGGGGTGAAAATACTATGGCTTTATGCAGCTACATTTATTTAAAGAAGCAAGTGTTGTTCCATGTGCCCCAGCTACAAATGGCCAGTACTTTTGATATGAAGGAAGTCAAGAGACACACTGTGAGAAGTGACAGTATTAGAAGTGACTCCCTGTGAGAAATCCTTCGTTTCATTCCTTCACAGCACTTATCCGAATCCTAAAAACAGTCCAACATTTTGCGATCTCTGTGATTTTCAGCCTGTCCTTCTCCCACGCTGTGGGAGGACAAGCTGTGCCTCCTGCAGGTGCAGGCAGAGCGATGGATGCCAGCAGAGCTCCATAAAGCTTTGTGCTGTATCCCATCCTAGCCCACCCCATCCCATCCAGCAGAGTGGTACCAAGCAAGGAGGACACTGCAGGCATCCCTTGTCCAAGTGGGGACGTCAGAAAATCTGAATAGAGCAGAGCCTGGAAAGTACCTGGTTGTCCTTGTACACTGTGGCTTCTTTTTGCTTCCTCAGGATTAAACTCCCACTCAGATTCAGGAGGGCCTGGCTATAAGGTAATGGATCCTACACCTTTCAGATTGCACAGAGCCGGTGGCAAGGCAGCAACTTGAAGTGAATGTTGCTGGTTATAAATATATCCAGCTTTTGGTTTGTTCTCTGTAGGTTTGAAAGCTATGCTTTTTTGCTACTGTTAAAGATGCTGTCTTTCTGCGTGGTGTGGTAACATGGAAACCACACTGTGAATTTTCCTCTCTGCGGTAATGCTTACATATTTTGTTCTCTTCCATCAAGCAAACTGCTCAAAGCAATAATCTTGTTTATTACATTCCTGAAAATCTAAAAATTTTAACAGGCTAGTCCTATATGTTAACCTACTGAGAACAAACTTCTAGTATGCATTTGCTAAAATAATGTTTTCTAGCTCGTGAGGGCAGAGTAGAGCCTGGAGGTTTTGTGAAACACCTGCCTGTCTGTCAGGGCCCACCTTCAGCAGACACTGAGCTCTGCAGCCACGCATTTGTAACCTTTGGTCGTGGAGATGCCCTGGCAGCTTCCTTAGTTTTGCCACAGGGTTTTCTAGCCTGAGCAACATATTTCTTGTCCAGGTGGGGAGCTGGCTGGACAGTGATGTGGAACTGTGAGCTGTTCCTATGGCGACTCTTGTTGGCCATCCCGAGGATTCCTCTTCCTTTGTGATGGATGGAGAAGCTTTTGTCCAGGGAAAGAGCTGGGGGATGAAGGGCTGCAGTTGTGTTGCTCCCTTTGCTGCTATGCACCCTACAAGTCCCTTTTACCAGCTCCCTCAAGCTCCCTTTCTTCCTTTCGCACTCACCTTTTTCCTTTACCTCAAAGGTTTCATTGAGTCTTATGCCAGCAAAGTCTGGTTTAAATCCATGTCTTTTCTGGAAAAAGCTTCCCACTACTGTCAAGTGCTTAAGCCAGTAAAGAAGCTAACGAAAAAATACCCATAAAAAAGCACTCTGGGTCCCTGTTGTTGGTCTGTAATGACTCTTGCCAGAGTAGCTCAAGATTCTTATCGTGGCAATTCCCCATGGCTGCTTGTGATTATTCCCACTGTACAGATGAGGAAGGTAGGAGGCAGAGAGGATGCTCCAAGCACAGGCTCTGCTCTGCCTCCCCTCATGCCGCTGCCAGTAGCAGAGGACAAGATTCCCGTGAGCACAGTCAGGGCTGTGAGGGCGGGACATGGCTGGCTGGGGTGGGATACCCAGCTGCTCCCAGCCCTTGGCAACTTGCACAGGAGGGTGAGCAGGATACTTCTTTATCTAAATAAAATGACAGAGCTAAATAAATAGAGAGCAGATACTGAGTTAGGGAGGCCAGGGTGCTCCCAGAGTAGAAGTTGCTTTTCCAGGGTGAGGAGAGGAGGCAGGCGATAGGAATGAGAGCTGTGAGGAGGTAAAGAGGATCCCCCGTGCTGGCTGAGAAAGGACTCGTGAGAGAGAGAAGAAACAACTCTCAAGAGTGATGACTAGGGAGAAGCAAGCATTAGGTGTGCTTGGGGGATTATGGTAAGGACTTGACTCCTTTTCTCTGGAGAGGAGGGAGCCTGGCTTTGAGGTGGGCAGGGGGTCCTCTGATCCTATCATCCTCCATCACCATCTGGCCTGATCACACTGAGCAGTCAAGAGCCCCATCAAGCTTTCAACAAGCTTTAAGGAAAGTGAAGAAATATTTAGGTTTTATTTTTCTCTGATTTCTTTTTTTTAATTTTTGTTACCTTGTGTGAGAGCCTTTCTCAGAAACTGATTCATAAAAATGGTAGTTAAATTTTAACTGAACAGTTACTCCCTGACTGCTGCCTTGTGGCTTGCAAAATTACTTCAGCAGACTAATTTTGGAGTGGGATGATTTGTACTTTGACACAATGCTCCAGTACGAGCGATTCTGTGTAATTGCCTCAGTCCTTTCATCTCATTACAGTAAAATGAGGTTGTGTCCCATTAATTCCAGCAGGCACTGGTTGCAGTGCCCAGACACATGCCAAGCACGGAGTCTCCCAGAACATTACCGGCTGACAAGGCTTCTCTCACCCTTTTCAGATATCAAAAATATTTGTCCTCTGCCCTCAGTGTAAAGTAGTTTTGCGGGAAGTATCGGGAAAGCAATCTAAGCCTTAAAATAGAAAGGCATACCCAAGGGAACACCTTTCTCAAGGGTGGAAAGGAACTTTTAATTAAAGAGGGGGAAGGCAAGAAGTAGCAATCTCCTCCTTTAATGCCTCAACGCATGGAGTATGTGCAATATGGGTAAAAAACTCTTCTTCTGGGTAAAAAACACGTTCAAGGTTGACTGATTCCAAATTAAATCCACCTTAAAATTACTGGAGCAATTTTTGGTATATTGTCCCCTTCCCACATGACATGGCAGCTTCTTTCCTGAGTAGCACAGGGAAAGCACAAGCTCAGCCTGGAGGAGGATGATGGAGCTGGAGTAAAATGGTGCATGCAAGCTGCCACTGCTCCCCTGTGTGCAGAGGTGCCTGTGTACATGCAAACTTGTTTCTACCCAACACGTAAATCAGGTAAATCTACGGGTCATAAAAAATGACAATTTCTACCCAAAAAGAAGGTGCAAAAGGTACAAGATGGGCACTAGCACAAATCCACTGGATAACTTTGCTGGAAAAGAGGATTCACAAAATTTTAAATCCTTGGTGACACCCACCTTGCAAACAATTTAACAGCCAGTCCTGTTTTTTTCCAATACCAGCTTATGTTCTCTCAGAGATATGTGTGCCCTGAGAGCCTGGGCTTGCTGCTGTTTCAGGAGCTCCAGCATCAAAGAAGTGACTTTTGCATTTTTCTGTCCACTCCAGGAAGCTCATAGCATTTAGTGCCTTAAATCCCACACACCAGGCTTCCACCTCCAGCAGCTTTCCTGCTCGCCAATGCTACTGTGTTTTGCTCCATCCAACCTGGGACCTTGAGGCGAGAGCAGCTTCTCCTCACAGGCAGACTCTTCAGCATCTTGGGAAAGAAACTTTTCAGCTGCACTTAGCGTTGCTGATCTCAGTTTTGGCTGCTGCCCAGCCTGCTCAAATGGCTTGCACCACTGGCAGTGGGAAAGCTTTTATATAAGGGAACATAAATCATTTTCAAAAGTGCTTTAACTGTCATAAAGCATCTTAATGGGTAGCATTTAATCTAAACCGAAAATCTCAAATGCCTATGTCAATTATATGGGTTGTTTTTCTTAAATATTAAAAGTTAGAATGTTCTTTTCTGTTTACATTTTATTACTTTATGCCAGTACGAGGGAACATTCTTTGTTAAACTTAGGTCACGTTTGTCATTTTTCAACTTTCAGGGTTTTATATGAGATTCAGAACTCCCACCCAGAGTTGAGGCTGCTGGCAGCAATGCCTACCGTGTGCCCAAGCCTGAAAAGCTGCCTGAGGTCCAGGAAATCTAGAGTTAAAGCTGACTTACTTCTATTACTTTAAATGCATTTAAACAGGTGGTAGGTGTGCCTGGAGATGTGTAGCTAATCCACTTCTGCATTTCTAGGGTCCTGTCCACAAAGGTGAGTATTTGAAGTTTGAAGTAGGCAGTGGGTGACCATCAGCCCTCATTTAGGCAAGGACAAGGGGCTGGTGGAGCTGAGCCTCAGGCGGGGGACATAAGAGGAAGGGGACAAGGTTACAGATCAAAAAGTGTTCTCAATAAAGCAGTCTGCTCTTGCTAATACAAGCAGATTATAATTCTGACTGAAAACCAAACCTTTGTGCTTTAGGGAGATAAAAGCAGTTCCCAGGTTATTGTGTGAATAAGATCAGATCAACAACTTGATTTTTGTGGAAATTCACCATTTGCACAGTCAGATAGCTGGGGAGACATACCTTCAAAGTAGGACCATAAACTGACTCTCCTTCATCTCCCTTTCCAGTTATGGTATCTGCAGGGTCGATGAAAGTAATCATCAGAGACCATGGTTATCACAGGCATTTGTCACAGGGTTGTCAGTGAGCGGCTCAGCTGAGGCCACAGACATGGGTTGCACATCAGCCTGAGGGAATAACCGCTTCCATCTCTGTTTCGCTGCTGGAATTTTGACAGACCTTTGGGAAGAGCCCTCCTTCCATTCCAGGAGACGATCTCTCTAGGAACTATTTCATGCAGTGTGTTTAATTGCTGCTACTCTGACAAGGGCCAGCATCTCCTGCTGGGAGAGCTTCTGCAGTGGCAGCGCTGAGCCAAGGAAGCAGTGCCCCGAAGAAAGACATCTGTCAGAGGGATTAGGGTTAGAAGAAAGAAGGATGAAAATGCAGCTGTGATTTTATGGTGAGTTAAGGCCACTGACTTGTCTAAGAAAGGAGAATTGATAAGAGTGAAATTCCTATTCAGCTGAATGAGTGAGGCACTAAAGAAACCTGATGTATCTATTTTTATTTTTTTTTAAGTAAGTCTGGTTTTGCTACATTGTTTAGACATTGTCAGATTATCATTAGTCCTCTACAGTAGCAAGCTCGTAATTTTAGATTGCTTTTATGGACTACATAGATTTCTGCATAGTTATTCATGAAAAGCGGGAGGTGCATCTTCATAGTATAAACCTGAAACATTTGGAGCAAGGCAAACACAGATAAGAAGTATGGGTAGGTAAGATGTGTGATAGACCAAAAGGGAGTAACAAAGGAACTGCCTTCTGATATGCCTTGCTATCTTGACTTCCCTGGGGATCTCAGGTGGGCAGGCTGTGTGACCCATTATTCGTGGTGTCTTTTTCCTTGGTGCCACACTACAGGCATAGCACTGGAATTCAGACAACTCACCAGCACACTTGCAAGGGCTCTGGCACTTGACTAAATGCCTTTGTAAATTAACCTCTTTATAAAACAGATAATATACTTCCCTATGGATAGTTTTAGTTTTCTCATGTTTCCAATTAGTTTCCTAATTGCTTATCAATCACCTTAATGGAAAAGAGTTTTGATGTTTTCAGTTAGTTTTTCTCAATTCTTTTGAAAAGGTCCTGGATAATCAGAAGAATAAATTACCCAGACTTTTCCTGTGTTTAGAAAACGAGATGTGAAAAGAGAAAATGTTTTCTGGGTACGTACATGTATATGTATATGTATATATCTTTATCTATATCCATATGTATATATATATGTACACACACACACACACATATATACACACACATATATATGAATTAAGAGATTAGCATTGTCCTGGAGTTCAGGTATGTTTCCATGGATGAAGACTGCTATTCATGCGTATCACAACACTACCCCACCCCCTTGCCTTGTGGTGTAACTCGGTTTTACTCAGGAAACCCACCTCCCCCTTGGATCTACTTGTTTTTCACTAGGCATCACAGAGAGGCTTTGCTCCTCTGGAGCACAAAGCCTGGAAATTCTCACAGGTTCTGAGACATGCATCTGAAAAGAGCTGCAAAAGTGAGAGGAGGAAAGCACGTGTGAGATTCGTAGCTGACAATGTGTGAAATTCCTAGCTGAAGTCCACTGGCCAGATTCCTCACTTTTGCTTTTCTCCTCTGTAGTGTACCTCGAAGAGAAGCCTCCTCAATGGCCATCCCTATGTACACAAACACTGTTTAAAGCAGAAAAACAAATGCAGTGAGGGAAAGGCTAGCTCTCTGTGCTGCACTCCCTCTCTAACGCAGACCAGGTGGAAAGGTCTCAGAATATGTCTGTAGGATTGTCAAGGCACAACAGCATCTCTGTTTTGTTTAAATAAAAAAAATCAAAGATGTTTTACTTCATTCTGGGCAGAAATAATCCTAAGAGTGTGCTAAAGCAAACTACTGGGCAGGGCCTTTTTCTTTATCATGCATTTATTTACATGTTTATTGCAGCTGGTACAATACATAAATGAATCCGTGGGAATATTGGTCACTCTGTCAAAATGGACATTTCTTGCTCTCCCAGCCAGACTGGTATTTTGCACCTCACACCAGCACAGCATTTCAGGGGGTCTTGGCTGGGAAAGGAGAGGTTTGGCAGTTGGGCTTTTGGTACCCAGGAATAAGGGTACCCAAGAATTTTGGTACCCCAGGGCTCGTTTGGGATTGTGGAACAGCACAGTAGCAGCATGGTCTGCACAGTTACACTTTTGTCTGAAGCAGTCAGTGCATGTCAGGCATCTGGGCTAGTGTTTGTCCCTCCAGGGCTGCTGAGAGCCACGGAGACTCTGCCATCCTTGGCAGGGGATGCTCCCCATCGGCCTCTCCAGCCTCAGCTCCAGCCCTGCCATCACAGGGCAGAAAAACAAGAAAGATGCCACAGCTGTCTGTGCTCACTTTTCTTCCTCCCCATGGTATCTGCCCTTTCCCCAGACAACGTCTCCAGCTCCTTACAGACCTTGTGCTCATGTAAAGCAGTGCTACTTGCCTGGCTGTTTTTCAGGTATTTGCTGTAGAGATCCTCAGCAATTGCTTGATAAAGTAATTATCAAGCCTAAAGTCTCAATAGTCCCACTCATGGCAAGGCCTCTTGAGCAGCTCCTTCTCATCCCCCAGCACTTGGCCATCAATGAAGCACCTCACCAAGGAGGCATATGCCCACACCTCACCTCTCAGTTCCTGCATTTCAGAGGGACAGCAAAGCCTCCAGGGATTAATTACATACTTAGTGAACAAACAATCATAATATCCACCACAGGTGAAGTGGCCTGTGGTATTTTTATGCCTTTCCTTCTTCTAAAACCACAAATCCCACCAACTGGAATGGGCTGGCCAGCAGCTTTTAGCGAGGTGTGCCCTGAAGGTCTGGATCCTGCTGCTTGGGAAATTATCAAGCCAAAAGTCATCTGGGTGTCATTTGGGAGGGATAGCTTGGACTGAACAGGGAAAGCACCTGAAGAGCTCCATTCTGCCTTGAGAGTCTGAGAACATAAAATATATTGGGGTGGAAAAACTCACTTCCAAAATCTGCGGGTGGCATCCACAGTTGGGAGAGGCTGCAGGCCCGGGGAGAGGACATAAACAACCTGAGGATGCCAGAGTTACCTTCTTTTTCTCCTGCAAATAGTCATGCCATGCAAATTCTACTAAAGGCTGTATTACAGGATCTGCAAACTTGCTTGGAAACTTCAGCTTCAGAAACTGTATTTTCCAGGTAAGGAAAAAAATGGGCCTAGTTTAATACCTTCCCATACCCTGTCCTATTGCAGCTTGTATTTCACTCACAAACTACAACCTAACTCACATTCTAATCCAGTTATTGCCCTGCACACCTCATGCCTCCAGCGTAATCCCTGACACTTGCATAAGTGCATGCAAAGGGCTCTAAATCCCTGTTTGCAGAGGTAGTGGGTGTCTGGTTTTTCTCTGAAGGGCTGCTCCACAAATATTATTGAATTATACTGGTACTCCCCTCTCCCCTCCCTGCCATGTGAGAGAGATGTAAGTGGGGAGATATTCAAAGATATTGCTGAGCATCACCAACTGCACTGTCCAGGAGATTGGGTGCAGGGCCTTGGGGCAAGTGAATGCCTTGGTGAAGGCTGCAAGGTGAACATTTCCAGTCCTTGTTGCTTGTACCATTGCCTCAGAAGTGTGCTGCTATTTAGATATGGGGCATTCATGTCCATCATCTTAGCCTCACCTCCACATGGGCTGTGGCACACAAGAGCCACAAGCTGTGGCCTAAAGCCAGCTGGGCTGGCCTTAACATAAAGCAAAGAAGTGACTCTGTTCATCTCATGGTTCCTGTTGCTATCGTTGGGATTGTGGCTGGAATAAAAAGGAAAAAAGCCAAGAGGCACACACCCCTGCAGCTATCAGCTTGGCTTGCCCTTAGGGCTGCTGATAGATGGCAGAGCTTTGTCAGCTGTAAGTAATGCCAGGGAACGAGCCTGGCAGACAAACTCTTACAGGCCGGGAGGGCAGAAAGGTCAGCATTGTGCACCCTGAGGTGGGCTGCGTGTTGTGCCTCTGCCACACAGCTGATCTTCCCAGGGAAAGCCTGCAAAACCCCATGAGGTTTGCAGCTTCTTGCTTTCTCATTTGCACTGCCAGCACTGCGTTAAGGGATTTGCTGTAAGATGCTGAGCTGTGATGTGTGTGACATCTCGTACAGCACTGCACAGCTGTAACATTTCTTGGAGGTGTAGGAACAAGGAGGTGAGGATGATGCAGTGCAGACCCCTGCCCTGAGCAGCACAGAGCCGAAAGTCCATAAAGCCTCAGTGCTGGTGCCTGCACCTCGCGGCACCAAAGAAAAGCAGAAACATGAAATTTGGAATATTTTCTTCCCAAGAGCTGATGCCAAGTGCAGGCATTTCTCTGCTTATTTGCTTGAAGCCCACACCACTCCCTGTGGCTTCCAAGATGGTGCTGGGGCTGAAGCCCAGGGGCTACCTCTGCCATAAACTTGGCCACATGGAAAACCAGGTGCTGGAGCAGCCCCACCACCATCACTGCCACAGGCACCACCTGCCCATGGCAGGTTGCGTCTGTCAACAGGGCCCAGCTCCATGGGAACACCAGACACCAGCCCACACCCCACCCTGCATTTCTAAACACTTCCCAAGCCTAATGTAAGCAGTTTTCAACCCTGTTGGAGGTTAGAAAATGCTCCAAATTCTGTTTTCCCCTGAAGGAAGGAAAACCAGGTTACACAGAAAGCATGTGGCAGAGCAGAGGACTGAAGCCAGCTCTTTCCAGAGCTCTTGATGGATGCTATCAGTAGCACTGAAAAGAAAGGGTGAAGAGCCTCTTGCTAATAGCAAATGCCCAGCAAAAAGTGGTAAGTAAAAGCAAACATGAGAGAACTGCTTCCTCACTACACTCCCAGCCTTCAGTGAGCCTCTGCTCAAGGATTTCCTGGTATCTCTGCGTTTAATTCCCCCTGGCAGTTCTTTTTCATTTGAATTTCTTTGCTTTTCAGGCAAATGCGAAAGTCTGGCATCCACAAATTTCTGTGGCAATGAGATTTACAGCATAATTACACCCTGTGCAAAGTGTGTGTCTCCTTTTGACACAAAAACTCCTACCCACAGCTCTATTTGCTGGGCACTGCTGAGACATCATTCCCGCCGGCAGCGCGTGGACGGAGCCGTTCCAGAGGGGTCGCGGCTCCCACAGCAAAGCTTTGTGCCACCGCGGCAGCTTTGCTCTTTTGGCTCATGCAGCACGTGCAAAAGCTGCTTTGTGGGGCAGCTGTAGGTTCAGCTCGGGCTTCTGTCAGCACGGCTGGGTCAGGTCACTTTTCATCTCTGAGCACAGTGAACTTTAGGAGCCGCTGGTGTTAGAAGTGACAAAACTGAATTTGTGTGTTGTGTAAAAACAATTGTGTAACTTTTCATGGCGTCATGGAACAACAGAGCAATTGTCACGTCCCCAGGAAAAATACGTCCTTCATGTGTCAAAATCCTGTTGCAGGTGAAACAGTTGAGATTTTTCATGCAGAAAAAAACCTATGTTAAATTAAAAAAACCCCAAACCAGTTGATTTCTTATCTTAATAACAATGTGCATTTTTTTCTCCAACTGTATATCCCACTGGCTTTATAAAGTGATACATTTTTTACATAACCACGGAGTCAGAACCAAAAAGCCTCCTAGCTAAATGTTGCTAAATTACAAGTCTATAAAAAACCCAGACGGAGCAAGAAATCACAGGTTGCAGACGGGCCTCCTCCAGGTAGCCCTGAAGTCTCTCTGGTCTGGCTCAGTGGTAGTTTCCTACAGTGATTCATTAGGGCAATGCTTTTTTAAGGGTTTTGTTGGGATTTGCAGCAGTGCTGGTTTTGAAGAGCTCCATCCTCACAGTATCAGGGACTGTGAAGACAATCAGTTTCTCATCTAGCACAGCTGCTCCCTTGCCTTAAAGATCCGTGCACAAGGTGTTATCATTTCATGTGATGATGTCCTCCTGCTGAAAAAATGCAGAAAAATGAGGCAGACAAAACAGTTTGGACAAGGAGACATGTTAAAATGGTAAGACAAGGCAGTTTTAATTCACAGCCAGGTCCTGGGTGGCAGCAGATGAGCTGAGGTGTGACAGTAGGTAACTGCAAGCAGCGCATGCAAACGCAGGGATGTTTTGTGGGCTGTGACTGAGTGATGCAAAGGAAAGCCCTTTCCTTCCTCCTCCCAAAGGTCGGCAGCATGGCTGCTGGAGCCTCTGTAGGATGTAAGCTAAGCAGAATCTAATTTTGGTAGCCAGGCCATATGGCTTCTGCTATAGCCAAAAAAATTGTCATGTAAAGTCCAGAGGAGAAGCAGCTTACCCAGATTCAAATATAAAATCAGCTTCAGAAAGTATTGTCTTGGCTATCTATTTTTCCCTACATCCATATTTTTAGCTCGATACAGATTAATACAACTGAAGTTTATTGGGCTTTCTGAAACACCTCTTTTCTCCTTTTTGCACCACAGCATTTAAGGATTAAACCCAGAGCAATCCACTACATATCATTTTTAAAAAATCCTGAGATTGATGTCTGCATTTTGTAAATGTGCTTAAATTTACGCACAAGAAATTCTGTTCTTGAAATTTAATTCTGCACATACATAGGACTGGCTCCCATTAATCCTTTTTCTTTGAAAAAAAATTACTTTCTTTTTTTTTTT
>QWTY01000178.1:3822-16135 GCA_008033365.1 Pseudorectes ferrugineus | reverse complement strand
GTGTTTGCTCAACAGGACTGTTTTCTGAAGATTTATGTTGGGTGTTTTTTTATAAAAAGAGCATGCCAAGAACCACCAATTACTTGTTGTCTCAATCTACTCCCGTTTTTATTTCTCCACGTCTTTTCTCATCACTTGGTAATTCAGGTACATTAAATTCTATTCAACAGGTTGCCAGTTATGAAAATGATATATATTAAAATCCTGAACTGGGTGACTAATATTGATTTCAGACTCTATTACCTGTTTATGACAACGTGATATTGTTCTGCAAGCCTGTTTGTAGTACTCAGATGAGGATAAATGTTTTGTGGGTGACAAGAGTTAGATGTGAATTAGCCAGTGCTGTTCTCCTTGCCAGCTGTGGCAGATGTGCTGTGCTGCATTCAGTTTGGGGAGGAAAACAATTACCACGAAGGAAAATATGGAAAGCACACGAGGTTGTGCAGTACCTTTAAACAATGATACTGAAAGCCTTTCAAAGGTTGGGCAGCAATGCTCTTGGCAACTTGAAGTCCTTTGAAGAGTGCACATGTACCCTGACACAAGACCCAAGAGTTTTGCTTCTGTGTGATTCTTAGAGGGTTTTCTTGCTCCAAACCTCCCTCTCCACCTGGTGCAGCTGCAGCTGTTTCAGTTCCTTTCAGTCCAAAATAGCATCTGAAAAGGACTGAGAAACAGAAGAGAAAGCAGACAAAACTAATTTAAAAGAAATTATACACACACACACACATATATATACATAAATATACATATATATTTAATAGAGACCCCCACATGACAGTACTAAAGGAGAGCTGCTAGGGGTCACCCAGAGACATCTTGGTGAAGGGCAAGTAAAATCACAGAACCACAGAATGGGTCACGTTGGAAGGGACCACAGTGGATCATCTGGTCCAACCTCCCTGCTCAAGCAGGGTCATCCCAGAGCACATGGCACAGGATTGTGTCCAGGCAGTTCTTGAGTATCTCCAGTGAGGGAGACTCCACAACTTCTCTGGGCAATGTGTTCCAGTGCTCAGTTACTCACACAGGAAAGAAGTTCTTCCTCATGTCAGAAAAATTTGCAGGACAGGGTAGAAATTTTGCTAACTAAAGCAAAACTCTGCTTCCTGCTATTCCAAAGATACTTTCAATTAGGTAGGATTAAAATATTAGCCAGAAATGAGCAGTAAGCATACTACAGTGAGATGCTGAGAATATGCCTGGATGGGCTTTTCCATTTGGAAGAATTGCTTGGGACAGATATGATCAGTATTCCTCTGTTGTGGAAAACCATTTATTGTTCACTGTGTTTTACAGAGGATCTGAAAAGGGATAGAACATAGAGAACTGCTGTAGCTCATGGGACTGCAACTCTGCAAGCACACTCTTTAATTAGTCTCTAACGAATAGATAAAAGAGGTCCTGAAATCATAGCTGTGGAGAGTATGGCATTACCTCTTTCTTCTCTGCTCTTGGCAAGAACCTGCAGTGCAGAAGGACTGGGAAAAAGGCCTGCACAGATGGACTTCTGACCACGTGAAGATAAGCGTACCCAGGAAGCACCCTTGGCTGTTCCCGCACTCTGGGGCACGCCTGCTGTGCAAACTGGCCTCCTCCCAGCCACTCCCAGCTCAGACTCAGCTTCTCCTGGATAAGGACACCTACACAGGATACTGGCAGGGACACGGTCTGCTGCAGTATTGGAAGACATGGGGAGATGGGAAACGTACCAGGCTGCTGTGTCACATAGGCACTGGGTTGGTGATTAGGAATGAATCCCATACTTGTTTCAGTTAAGGTGAAGTGGGAAAAGACTAAAAAAACCCACATCCAAGCACACCAGGATAGGTATTAGCAAACACCCACCATGACCTTCATCACCATGACTAAGCAGCTACAATAGTGAAACAAGTCTTTCACAAACAAAGAAATGCAAGCAAAACTCTTTCCTTAACAACTGGCAAGATCAATGCCAGGCTCAATATCCTTCATTTTAACCTGTGGATAGGCATTCAGTTGGAAAGAGTTTGTGATGAGGTACAGTAATCTCCTTTTCCTCTTAGATGCTGAGGCAATTGCTGTACAACCCCTAGTAGTGCTTTTTTTAGTTCCTCTGAGCAGAAGAGAGAGCATAAACCAAGTATTAAAAAAACCTTGAAAAGTTACACTGTGGGGATGAATATTTTCATATTGGCAGGATGATTTGCTTTCACAGCCCATATGAAATAAATACGCTGATATTCATCTATCAAAACCCAACATGCTGGACTGGAAGGCCAAGCAGGGGAAACGCACACACAACAGGCAAATACAAGCTTCAGTGTGTTTGCTCTACCTCTCAAGGATTTGTTTCAACTTGCACCTGGAGAACCAACCAAAATCTTCAGAAAAAGCCAAAATCTGATAAACTTTGCATCTGATAAACTTGCATTTAAAAAAAAAAGTGAAATCCTATTAGAGTTCAACTGCACTGGGTAACTTACAAATGGAGCAGAGGAAACACACAATGGTGTTAAATGCTCACAAAACCGGATCTCTCTGTAGTCCTCTTACTGCCCTTCATTTATGTCTAAAACCTTAATCTCATTTGAACATAGTAAGCAGTGAGATGGATTTGCTAGGATTAGTCTATGTGAGAAAAAGAGAAGTTAAGGTGTTTACTGGCTAAGGAGTAAAGATATTTAGAGAGCTGCTCTGAAATGCAGTTTCTAAGGGATACATTTTTTTTCCTAAATAGTTCTTAGTGGCAGCTGAACTGAAAAACAAAGCTGAAGGGGTTTCCTTTCAAATTCAAAGCAATCCTAGACTTCAGCTGTAGCCTTAAAAACGCACACAGAAAAAAAGGATTCATTTTCATCTTTTAGCAGAAATGCATTCACTAGAAAGGAAGCAAATGGTGTCCAAAAAGCAACATTTGTGATATGAGAAGCCACGCCAGCTTCTTGAGTGCAAGCTACAATATGTGCTGACAGCTTAAGCAATGCGGGGTGCAGGATTAGTCATTGCCGTGCTATTCACAGCAGCTCGTTTCTTCACTGGCAGTTTGCAGAAAAGCGTAACAGAATTCCAAACACAAAACTTCAGATTTTTTAGTTATAAGAAAGCACTGAGAAATCACTATGTGATAGTGTCTCGTGTGAAACTGCAGCATGGAACTGAATCCTGCAAGGGTAACTGCATAATGAACAAAACAAAGTTCAAAAAAGAAGGAAAGTGTTGAACAGTTACTTTACTGATAGCCTCAGAATTTAGCTTGTAACCCATTTTTAAGCATTTCAGGATTCATAAATATGTGGCAGAGAATGAATTCAGTGCAAGTTCCTGTAAACTTATGACCAGTGCTGTCTGGCTGCACTGTACAGTGTTTTAGATAAAAGCAGAAGCTTTAGGATGAAACTGCCAGAATATTTACTGTAAGCTTATACAATTATTCAGCAAGATTGTTTTAAGTGTTGTAACAGGCTTTACTGTATTTATTTATCTGCTCTTACTGCACCAAGACGTCAAGCTTCTCAGGCAGAACTGCAGAATATGCTGGTTCACTTTCGTGGCAGAAAGTATGCAAATTTTATTTCTCCATTCTGAGAGGAAAGGTGAAAAGCCTAAACAGCTTTGCTGTGGGATGGCTTGTTGCTTTTTGGATTTGGTCTTTTTTGCATTGATTTATTCCCACTGTCTACCCTTATCACGATGCATTTCTACAAAAGTGATCCAGTACTTTGAAGACATGGAGATACTTAGCCAGACTTCTGCAGCGTGCAGTCAGGAGCAGGCCAAGTAGTCTGGACTTGGAACAAGGGATATTATAAAAAATATGGATAATTCTGCTTTTAAATTCACTGTATTTTTTAGATTTTTCATTTGTTATAACATAAAAAAATCAATGTAAATCACAAGTCTGACATTTTAAAGCTGAAGTGACAACTGAGCACTATCTTTTAACAGTGGCATTTTATCTGGATTTTAACACACCAGTCCAACCATGCAAGGTGTTACCAGTAGTCAAACCTGAAAACACAAAGCATGTATTTTCGCAAGGCATTTTATTACGATGTCAAATCTTTTTTGTTAGCAGTCAAGTCATTGAAAACAATCTGTACACATCTAATTTAGTCAACAAAAATAGTTGTACAACTTTAAGCGATGTGCCCCATTTATGTAACTCATTATACTCTGAAGTGATGCTTTTCATTGCTTAAATCCTCACATAAACAATTACCAGTCTTAACATATATTAAAGTAAGATTATGTTCTTCTCTCAAAAGTACAAAAAATAACACTTTAAATATACAGTGGCTCCTAAGCTTAGACAGAATCCTGTCAGGAAGAGAGTTTTGCACTTCAATAGACAGTGCCTTCAACAACAAGAGCTCTTCAAAGTGCTTGGCAGAGTGTGTGAACACTATCCCCACTTACTAGATGATGAAATAAGGCACAGAGGTCAACTACCTTGCCCACAGTCACACAGAGAGTGAGTGGTAGAACTAACAGAGCAGAAGTTGGGGGTTTCAGTTCTCCAGTGTAACCATCACATCTCATTGCCACTATTCAAGTGCAATCGCTTAAACATTTCTGAGGAGCAAAACTTGTACAGCACACAGTAAACAGAAGGGAAGATTCAGGGCAGTTAAAGGCTGCAACAGTTTCAACCCAAACCAAACGAATTTGGTAGTCAGTAACTCATAATGCACTTCAGGGAATGATTACATAGAGAATTACACATTAACCTGCAGAGAGAAAGCTCATTAAACATAAGACATATGGTGTTAGCTTTGCAAAAAGTACTGGTTGTCTTAAGCTTGACAGTAGCTCAGGTATAATGTTAAGTTTGTCAGAGAAGTGGTACTTCCTGATCAGCAGATGTCCTAAACTTTGTTCTCCTACCAGCAAGGTGAACTTCTCTGGAGAGTCACACAGAAATACAAATAAGGGCTAAGTATCTCCTCAGTAGGCAGAGATGTGTATGAGGCACAAACACCCACATTAATTGCTTGTGAGGTATGGACTAAATGGTAAAGAAATACCAATCCGGAAAAACAAAATAGTCTAAAATAAATATGGTTAAGAAAACTGAGTCACTCATCTAAAATCACCAAGAAATGCATCTTTGGATAGCTTATGTTGCAAAAAAAAAATTGTGACACATGTAATCCCTGCTTGGATGAGCAGCATTCTCTGGCCTAGCCCTCTGCTGACAAGCATTTCAGAAAGCCTGTCCTTGGATAGGATGCTCATGAGATGACTCATTTACAGACAGAGGCTGCTGATGGGATTCAGAACAATCAGAACTTTGATTCTGTTCTTCACTGACTTGATGCGAAGGAACCGTATCTTGGCTAGAGTGAGACTGCTGACTTGATTCCTGAGCCAGCTGCACGTGCTGAGCTGGATGTGAAGATCCCGCTAAGTGGATATGTTCATTCTGTCCTTGATGAGCATGGAGATGTTCTAGTGCTTCCTTGGAAAGAGTGATGACATGCATTTGTTCAGGTTGGGCAGCCTCTATTTGGTTTGCAATCATATTGATACTTTGGATTTGTTCTGCTTGCTCCTGCTGAGCTGAAAGCAACAAGTTTTGCAGCTGCTGTGGTGGCTGCGCAAGCAGCGCAAGGTTCGCAGCCTGCTCTGTCGTCATGCTGGGGGCATTTTCTGCAGTCACAATACTGATGCCTTGATTGTGGCTGGGCATGAAGTTGATGTTGTGAACTGCATCCGTAACCAGCAGCTGAATTTCCTGCCCTCCGGAGGTGGCAAGTTGGTACTGCTGCAGCTGGAGAATGTTTCTCACTTCTTCCGGATGAGCGTTGGTGCTCGGGGCAGCGCTGGCTTCCTGAAACTGCTTCTCCTTGCTGTGAATTTTTAAATGAGACTTCAGGTTGTCCAGACGAGCAAACTGCAAACTACATTCTGGGCAGGAGAAAGGCTTTTTGCCTGTGTGTAAGATACAGTGTCTTCTCTTAGCACTGGAATCAGAGAAGGATTTTCCACATATACCACAAGAATATGGCTTTTCTCCTCTGCAAAAGGAAAGAATGTGATCTCATTAAAATATTCACTTTGACAATGCTGCTTTCTGAAACTTATTCTGTAATAAAATACTGAAATGATTACTTTGTTTTTCTAAATTTAAGTACTTAAAAGGTAGTGTCATTAAAAACATCCTCTATTTGACCTCCTGATTATTTCTATTTGACTTCACAAACTGTGCAATTAGTATATACTCCAGAGCTACAGAGATAACTGCCTTCCTCTCATAAAACCAGAGGTACAAGCTCTGTGCTGCTAGGCCTTGACAAGAATGCAACAACTTTGCACAATTCTAAGCATGGACCATTTTAAGAATATTCATTAACAGTGTGGGCTTTAAAACAAAAAGGAATGTCCAAATCCTAACTTGCTGCCTGTATCAAAAGGACAAGAAATGTTACTGGAAATGTTTTCTTAGACAACAGTTCTCCAGTGATTTAAAATCTAACACGTCTTTATGCGATGCATTGCACGGACGGGTAAAAGACAACTAATGCTGTTAAAGAGACAGGATGGCTCACAGGGTAACAGGACAATGCTCCGGTAACCTTGATACACCATGGCTACTGTTCTGCTCCCAAACAAAACTTACAGTAAAATTTTCACAAAAATAATACAGCAGTAAGTACACTGTCAGTGAACAGACACAAAACACCAAAGAAGACTCTTACAATGTCTTGGCACATGAGTATTTAGCACTTCAATACTCTCCAGTATCAATTTTTTCCTTACATAGATTAAGCAAAAATGTTAAGTTTTTAACAATCATTCAAACTGCAAACAAGTCCCGACCGTTCTATAACTGAACAAGCACTACATACATGTTATAAAATTAGAAGTTACATTTTTAAAGAATGTAATGAAAATAAGACATACTTTACCTGTGAATTCTAATGTGAGTCTGAAGTGAACTTTTAGCTGTAAATGATTTGCCACAAATCTCACAAGTGAAGGGCTTTTCACCTATCAAAAAGAAATGTGACTTCACTTTTTAAATAGCACTTTTCATCAATACATTAAAAACATTTTTTATTTTACCATACACTGTATCAAGTGTGCACTGTTGGCTCCTCACACTTCTGCCATGGGTCAGCACAGATATCCAAAACTGAATGAACTCACTAGTCAAAATGAGGGTATAACATTTAAAATGTACACTTCTAGCATTTCTCCCTTTTGAAGATGAAGAATTAGGTGATCCAAGCCCCCAAAGCAACAAAAAGCTGTACCTGTGGCACAGATGTGGGTGTTCCACATGGAACAGAAATGCTTTGAAAAAGGCTGTCCCTGAACCCTGGCATTAATGCCAGGTTCACGTGCAACACCATGCAGATGAGTAAGCCCAAACCTCCAAAGCTGGGAAATGATTCCATTGTCTTAACAACTTGCCTGGCTTTCTGTAAGGCTCCATCACATTAGGCCTATCATATTCTGGGAACATCAGTTAGAAAAAAATTATTGTGAGTTAAATAAAATGTGAGTTTGTTCGGGGATTTTTTGTTTATTTGTTGGGGGGTTTTTTAGTGCATTTGGAATTCTGATGTCTAATTGAGTGGAAGCAGAAAGGCCAGATTAAATTATAAGAAGTTTCACAAGAAACAGATACTACCCAACCAAAGAAAATCCTAATTCACACCATAACAAATCCTTGTTGCATTGAGGTTCTTTAAGACACCAGACACGAGAATCCAGATCGCCACTGTGGTAATTCACACCATCAAAGCACACCAAACCCAGGGATTGGGCAGCAGCCAGTTTCCAAGGAAGCTTCACATTTAGCATAGAACTGCAATGCTTACCAGCCTTCATGTGGCTTTGGAGGGCATGGATAAAGGATGAGAGAACAAGAAACATTTGTCAGAAGGGACCTCTGGTCATCCAGTCCCAGCCTGCTACTGAAAACAGGAGTAACTTCCCAAGTAGACTGTATTATTATGACACAGTGTTACCAAACTGCTGCCAAAGGAGAACAGTTGTATCAATGTTAACACCTGTCCCCCAAATGCCTTGGAATTTTACTTTGCTTTTGAGATGGGACAGATCAATTATTATTTCTACATAATTAATATTGGTATCTTGCCTGTCTTTTCTAGAAGGAAAATATACTGCAAGCCAGTTTCTGCTGAAACTCAGCTTAGCTCATATATTTTTGCGACTTACCTTGCTAGTAAACTTCCTCTTCTCGTTTCCCACACCAAACTCATTTCCCACTACATTTAGAGAGTTGTATCAGCTTCAGATACAAAACTCTTGTGTGTGTCAACATTGTGTTCTCCTCAACACAAAATCGTGTAAGTATTACAAGCTAACACTATTCTGGATAACCAAAAACTCCCAGAAGCACAAGTTTTGACCTCAGCATATCCCAGAAAATTTAAAGCTGTGTTATTTTCACTGAGAAAAGAGGAGGAAATGAACAATATAAAGTATGCTTGAGACTGAGTTATGTATTACAACTGCAAGCAACATGCTTAAGAATAATTCGATTTTGTGAGGAAACAATTGCCACTGTTTCTAGTTACTTTAAAAGACAAAATTATTCACACATGACCTTATGAACTTACCCTTCAAAGGAACGTATTTTATAAAGTTTATGCCTTGTTATTATGAGAGGATAGATCAACATTTTTATCTCTGTTATCCAGTGATTCATTACCAGCTTGCCCTCTAAATCTCTTAAAACACCCTCTGACGCACTTGCATTAAATCATCCCTCCCAGCCCATCTCCTCTCAACATCTGGTTTATGACAGCACAATAAAAAGGTAAATGGAAATAATTATTTTTCTGGTCACAGCCCTTTTCGTAAGCATCCATCCCTCACAGAGGTGTCCAACTCATTTAGGACACACACTTTCTGTTACTTGTCAGCTCACTGCAAGCCCGATATGTGCTGGTTCCAGCTCTCCCGACAAACTGAATTCCCAGTCCAGGATTCTATCATAGGAAAGCTAACTGGCATTTCTGCAGCAGGTTTTGTAAAACTGGGGAAAAAAGCCCTCTTCCTGTAATAGGCACTGCTTCTGTGCTGCTGTAACACGAGCTTTTTTGTGCTCCTGCATTCTTGATGTCAAATCTCTTCATTAGCAACACAGGCATCATTACATACAAGTAGAGCAGAAGTTCATTCCACAGAGACAAGTGTAATTTGCCTAACATTGTTTTGTCCATGTAACTTCGAGAAAAAACAAACCACAAAGCCCACAAAACCCAAGGTACAACATTACCTGTATGTGTTCTTAGATGTTTCTTTAGCTGAGCTGCATCCATGAATTTGCGACGACACTGGTTACATTCCGGCAGTGAACGGCCTTGTCGCAATAACAAAAAAAGTGTCAGTGCATAAGTGATCCCCTGTATCTCTTCAGTGATCTGTGTTAAAGCACTTTCCTGTAAAATAACCACTTTGATATAATATAGAGATATAACAAAAGGTGATTCACTGCCTCCTCCCTATCTTAACTGTCACATTCCTATTTCTCAATTTAATATTACCACAGGAAAAGAGGGGACTGACACCTGCTCCTGCCCAAAAACACCTTCTCTTAAAGCTTTGTAAATTCTGATTTTCTCCACTACTTCCTCTGTCTGTAGCTCCATCCTGTTCCAGAAATGAGGAGGACACTTCCTAAAGCTTGTTTGCCATTACTAGTCCAAAGTAGTAGGCAACTACAATGCAATTTGCACACCAGGCAGCAGACACAATTGTTTATACAATTCCCAGCTTCTATGTAGCATTGACAGCAGGGCTAAAATAATCAAGTTGTATGTCAAATACAGTGTAACTAATTTTTAATCATCGTAAGAGCCCTTCTTAATTAAATATTTTTCTTTGCATTCCATTTACTATACACCATGTTGTCTTTTTCACCCTATTCACTGTTGTATCAAGATAGGACACATCAAGGTAGCAGAGACTAAATACATCACTGAGGAAGAACTTCCAGCCTAAGTCAATCTTTAGGAAGACGAATCAGCATGGACTGTAAGCCAGGTCCTCAACCCAAACTTCTTATACCTGTGTGTACTCGATAGTGGCTCTTGAGCTGTCTCTTTTGGCTGAAGTATTTTCCACACTGATCGCAGGTAAAAGCCTTCTGCCCTGTAGAGAAAATCACTTATTAAAACGTAAGCCACGACCAAAGCAAGTGTAAGGAAATAAATAAAATACCCAAGCCAGCCCACACAAGACAGAGCAGAAGTACCTTTTTTTCAGAAAAGCAAATTCCTGGAGCAGAGCGCTACTTTTGCCTTTAAGTATTTACCTGAGTGTAGGCTCATGTGCTCCAGAAGAGAATGCTTTGTTGTCAGAGCCTTACTGCAGACGGTGCACGTGTACGGCCGCTCCCCGGTGTGCATCCGCTCATGGACTTGAAGAGAATGCTTCTGGGAAAAGCCTTTCCCACACTCACTGCACTTAAAAGGGCGCTCTCCTGAAAGCAAAAGATGACATTTTTAGGCATAAATGCATCATTTCTCACTAGATATTCTAAGCTGATAGTGAGATTCACTGCAGTGTTGTAGCTACTGAAAAAATTACTCTCGATTAGTGGTAGAGACAAGCTTCACACAGGAATAAAATTATTCTTTAGCTATTGCCATATAATTCAGTGGTTAAACAGTGAAATTATTAATTACACTGAAATCAAGGTGAGACATAAAGGTTCTGAGATCTGTTGACAAGAATAAAACAGCAAACACAGGAGATACACTGTAATTTGGATCAGCATGCTATTTTGGATATTCTTGCTGTAGTCAACAACCAACATTTTAACCGTCACTTGTATTTGGCAACATCACTAAACCCTAACCCAAAAGCAGCAGTCTCTGAAGGCCTACCTGTATGACTTCGCTGGTGAATAGCCAAGAAGTGATTATACTTAAATACTTTGCCACAGTCTTTACAGCGAGCTTCAGAACCCGCACGTTTTCTTTTTCCGTCAGTTCTCTTTGTCAGTCCTTTCTCATCCTCATCCCCAAGAAGTTTATAATCTTTTAGTTTGATTGATCTCCTTATTCTACGTTTGCTATAACGGCTCTGAGTGCTCTGTATTCCTTCAGATTTGGGATCGTAGTTTTCATCTTTCTCAGCTGACAGATCAACAGCAGCCTCTGAGCCACAAGCAGGTTCAGTTTCTTCTCCATCTTTCCTCACTGAAGCCTGTTCAGTGGCAACTGTTTCTTCTACTTTAGTGTCTTTTTTCATAAAATTTTGCTTATTTTGCATGGAGTTGTTCTCTCTCAGCTGCCCGTCTTCGGCAGAATTTGCTCCCAATTCTTCTTCTTCTTGGACAACCTTGATTTTCCTTGGTCGCCCCCGTTTTCGCTTTGGTGGTTCATCATTTTTCTTGTCACTTGCAACAACAGAAGCTCCACTGTCAGCTGGAGCTGGCAATGCACTACCTGGGCTGCGGCTTTCCAGGTAGTCTGTGCAGGCCCATACCAAGTCAGTCACTTTCAGCAGCTGTGCAGTAGCCAGGATTTGTTCTGTGCTTTTCTCACTGGCACAGAGACAACCAGTGTAGATAAATTCTAGCAGAACTCCAAAGGTGTCTGCAACCATTCCCTCCAACATGTAAATTGACTGCCCTATTTCACCCTCATTTACAAACATCATTGAGAAGTATTCGCTGCTAGCAGCCAGCAAAGCTTTATGGGCTCTAAATTGCACATTCTCCACTATCAGAGTAATGTCACAAAGAAAATCCTTTTTTCTTTGTTCCTCAAAATTAGCCAGAATGGTATCTTTGTGAGCTTTGGAGTGGATGATGACCAGTTTCTCAGAGGGATCAGTTGTTTTTTCCATTTTAATTATGACTATTAAAGGAGGTGCCTAGAAAAACATAATAGCTTTAGTAAAGAATTATTTTAACAGTCGGTATTATAAGTCACCAAGTATCATTTGTTATACCAGTAACAGAGTTCAAGAGTTTCTGAAGCAATTCTGAATCCTCCAAACTTTTGAAAAATCAACACTGCTGCTGACATGGAATTTCTTAGAGAAGTATTTTTAAATCCTATGAAATGGCTACAGATAACTTCTTAGATCAGAATCACTGCCTGTCATTTTTTTCTCTCTGATGTACTGTGAACTCTGTATGATCTAAAGAAATTGCTACCCTACCTTCTGAAACTAAAACAATCAGACAAAACGAACTCCTGGTTCACAGCTCCAGTACAGCAGTGGATTTGCATGGCAAGGTTTTGGTAGCAGGGCAGCTACAGGGGTGGCTTCTGTGAGAAGCCACCAGAAGCTTCCACCATGTCCTCCAGAGCCAACACCAGCTGGCTCCAAGACAGAC
>QWTY01000177.1:10924-27601 GCA_008033365.1 Pseudorectes ferrugineus | reverse complement strand
GCCCACTGCAGCTGATAACACATATCTGCAGAGAAATCCTCTACAGACACCCTCATTTCTACTTTTCACGAACAGCAGTAGGGGTTCACTTTGTTAACACCTGACAGTGACTCAGCTGAGCCCCCAGTTACCGCTTTTGGGAGCAGCCCCAGGATGAAGCGCCAGGGGATGGGCTGAGCTGAGAAGACACAGGTGCCTAAGTGGTAAAGATGCACTTCTGGGTGGCAAAGCATTGTTTAACAGGCTCAGCTACCTCATAGCACTACAGGACAAGCCTGCACCAATATGGGTAACAGCATTAGTGTGAAGCATTAGTAAAAGTGATGTAAAATAATCAGGCTGCTTTGTGAGTTAAGCAGATAAGGGCTGTGAAGGATCATCTCACCTAATTCCAGCTGTCTCAAATGAAAATATCTTTAGTGCCCACTAGATCATCTCAGTCACTCCATCACTAATTACCACTCTTTTTTGTTTCCTAACTAGGCATATCCCGTGTTGCTTCCTAACCCATTTCCAAGTAAGATGAGCCACATGAGTAGAACTCTAGCTTTTAAACCCTTTAATGAAATAAACTATTCCTCCTCCTGGAGTGAGTTACAGGGAAGAAATTCTGCAGGCACTAAGGAAACAATAACCCTTGCCAGGAGAGGAGGCAATAACTTCTTCAGCCAATTCAGTGCAGCTGAGAGTCTGTGTCCAAAGCCCAGGAATATCACATGATCTGCCTCTGCCACACCAAGAAATTTAACCTTGTGCTGGAGGTGGTGGCTTGTTAAACCACTCTAGGAAGTCCCACAAGAATATATCCTTAGGCAAAAACTAATACTAAATTATGTGGGGATGGACTGAGTGGCTGTTGAAGAATTATTATCATTGTGCAAGCTTTATTTGCTAGGGTATATTTAATTATGAGAATGGAAAATACAGTCCTCTCTATGACATCCATATAATGAAACTAGAATTAAGCAAGGGTATAAATGTAGGTATGTGCTCACATAAATCTAAATCCATAAAATAAATACAGATAATAAATGAGTCTCTTTTTCAGGAATCAGTTGCAACAGCTTCTTTTCTTATCCAGAAGAGATGTGCTTGCAGGTTAAAAAAAAAAAACAAACAAAAAACCAACCCAAGAGTCAAAAAAACAACCAACTAAAAAAATATTTTGGAAAGGAGTGGGTGGATTATTTAAACACCAGTAAGGAAGGCGAGCTTGTTAGGATAAGAATGATGTTGACACAAAAGGGATAAGAAGGATAAGAAGATATAATCTGACCATGAACACATTAAGACCTGCCATTTTTTATCATTACAGTTCTGGATTTAGCTTTCACTTAGAGCAGCGAAGCCAACAGCTTAACCGTAACCCCAAGAACTGCTTGTTGCAGTTCTTACCAGAGGTTTCCTAGACCAGCTGCCTTCAGCATCCAGTTGGGATGCAGTGATCTCAAAACCTCACTACTGAAAGTATTTATACACTCTTTTGAGTGAAATTCAGAAATGCAGCCTCTAAGACTGTGGAGTTTAGGATGCTTCTTTTTCTGACAGATAATGCTTATGATAAAAACAAAGTTCCAAAAGCCCCATCCTAAGCTAGCCTTGTGAGACTTAGTGCATACTGAAATTTTGGGTGGGATTTTCCATGATCCTCCATATCTTCAAATGTTGTAACAGTAGTACAACCTAGAAGCTTCAAATCCTTTTCAAGCCCTTGTGGTATGTGCTGTATTATCTTACAAATGACAATCCTTGAAGTATTTACCCTCATGAATACCCAACTGCCTTTACAAATTCCAGGGCAGAGAGAGAAGAGCTGAGGCTCTCAGGCCTTCTCTGCCAGTCACTCTGTGTAGTGAATTCAGATCTCCAATGGACCCTGCTGGGATCTTCGATGCAGCCCACGAGCAGCCACGGTGAATGGGTGAGAGCGAGCACAGCTGGGTGGGTGCTCTCCCCTATAGGTATACAACAGGAAAGAAACACTACAGGCAAAAGCAAAGGGGCTATTTCTCCTCTTGCCCTTCCTCATTTTTACCCCACCCTTCCCTACTCCCTCCTAAACCTGCTCAAGATTCCTGACAGTTTTGCTTCTCATGTACAATGAAACACCATTAAAAAGGAAGCAATTGGCCATGTGGAAACAGAACTTTCCTGAGGGGCTCTACAAAGGCCACAAAAGGAAGTCCCTGAGGAAATGTAACACCTTTTCTACAACTTCAGCACAATGTTAAAAATGAGCACACCAAAGCCCTCAGAATCACATACTTCTCCAGCGTGGTAGACAGTAAACTTGGAATTTGTGTTGATGACATTATTTAATGCACAACTGGAGGGTTCTGAGACAGACTGATGATGAGAGCCTGACTAGATCAGGGCAGAAAGGGAGAAGCCTACAAAGGACAGCAAACAGGGAGGAGGAGTACGGAGGGAAGAAAGATGAAGTAATAGGCAGATTGTCAGGCAATACCCCAGCCTTGGAAAACAGATGTGGACAGCATCAGATAATGGCCAAGGGGAGTGAGATGTAATGAGATCGACCCAAGCAAAATCTCATGAAACAATCTCAACTTTTTTCTTCCTTAACTGATTGAACTTTTCCCAATGAATACTCCAAAGATAAAGTTTAAAATGGAATTGACTACATCAGATTTGGGGTAACAACCAGAAGAATAGCTCATGATTTTGACCACAGGAGGGCTCCCAGGTTTCATGAATGCATATGGAAACCTTTTGAAGAAGGTTAGAATTAGACCATGAGGCATAGAAGGTGAAAGCCATGGAGGTGCACTCTTAGTTCAATCTGGACGTCTACCAGCCTAGCTGAGCGTGCTGCATATAATGGCTTTTTCTTCAACAAAGAAGAGAAACAAAAGGAACTATTTTTGTGCAAACTTCTTTTTTCTCTACTGCCTTAAGAGGATCATTATAAAAATGTCACTTGTTGGATCCCTCAAACAGCAGTGTTTCTTCTGGTGTTACCAGTAAGGAGAATCTTAGAAATTAAATTTTTTTTTGCTAACAAATAATGTTTATCACATGGGAAAAGGCTGTTCACATCTGCCCAGGCTGCAGCCCACACAGGATACGGCCCAGGAGAAGATAACACATCATCTGTGACTTGTTTCCTACTGTCCTTTTCTCTAGACTCTGCAGAGGTGTACAGTAAGTGTACTACAGTCCTGAGTCCAGCGAGGGGCCCGTGGCCATGGGGAAGCAGGGATGACTGTTCATGTGGCAGTACAATGGAGGAGGAAGAGGAGGATGTAGTTACTGTTGACCCAGAACACCACGTCCATGCACCCCAAAACACATCCCAAAAGCCAGCTAGAAACATGGAAAAGACTACAAGTACAAATGACAATGTGCATCCAGCAGAGAGCAGGTGAACCAAGCCTTCAGCAGCGTCCTAGAGACTTTGTTAGGTGAAAATGGGCCGATGAGCAGAGGGGGTGATCTGTCACAGTCAATGCTGAGATAGAACCTGAGCTCTGGCTCATCTGGATTGGGTCTGAACTTTCTAGTCCCAGAAGAGAAAATACTGACATTATTAATAGCTAATTTTCTCTCTTGTAATGGTCTAGTCGGTCATGTGTGGAGAAGTTCTCATTGATTCATCAGAGGTTTGGCATTCTACCCTCAGTGACATTAAATGCCTTCAAACAAAGACACGTACCTGGGTAAAGGCCACCAGCTTAAATACTCTGAAGAGGGGTTTTATCTGCAAAAGCTGGCCCTGGGTTTTAACTGCACTGGAAAAGAAAATGGGGATATATCAGGATCCTCCACATCCTCTTCTCTGCAGAAGGAGTGTGTAAGACCTGACAGAGCTAAGAGCTGGTAGGCTAACACTAAAGCTATTTTGCAGATGATTAACAGATCAAAGCTGAAATAAAACAGGGAGGTCAGCAGAAAAAAAAAATGCTGTGTAAGGAGAAAAGAGAAGTTTCCCACTTCAGGAGACAGAAGAGGTTGAACAGGTTGAAGGTCCAGGAGATGCTGCCAGAAGGGGACTGGGGCTGGAGATTTATTTGGTGGGCGTACAAAGTTCCTGTTCCCTCTTCATCCAGCCTCTTCTGATATATCAGTCCTCCACGTAGAAAAGAAGAAATAATTGTCTGCTTGCTGCACACAGCCAGGAAAAAGAAAACTCAGGAAAATATCCCCTGAAAAGGATTTAATCCTTTTCTGTTGAGGGTTTATGATGTCAAAGCATCCCACCTCTTTTCTAGTAAATTCCAGTTTTAGGGTCAATCAGTTACAGCTGTGCTAATCCACAGTTACCAACTTCTTTGCCTGCTGATGTCTCCATGGTGAAACCCGCAGATGAAACCTGGGTGACCTCCATCTGCCTTTCCCTACCGTGTTTAGAAAACAACAGATAAGGTAACGCAGTAAGGTAAGGCTCCAGAACAACTGTGCACATACCATGGATGCTGCAAGCAGGGCAGGGATTTTCCTTTGTGAGGGCAGGTCTGAATAAGTCACATCCCAAACTTTTGACTTGCAAACGGAAAGAAACCTGTGGGTTTTTTTTCCGCAGCTGACTGCAGCAATGCTGATTTTTATGTCAACATACATTTTAGTAAATGTTAGTTTGTACTCTGTAGTGACAGGCTGTTTGCAGTAACCTTGGGAATACTGCTCTTATCTTGTATTTACACAACAAGTGCAAAGAAACGAGATTAGGTATTTTTCCACAATGTTTAAAAATGCCTTTTTTTCTCCTCTCTTGAACAAGGGCTGAACTTTAAACATTTCAAACATTTCCCCCATTTGGGAGACATACAGTTAACGTGGTATTAATCATTTGCTGGCAGGTCTATCCTGGTCAGGGTATACTTATTTTTCATGACTATACCATGTCTCTCAGGTCAAGTGCAACAGTGGTCTGAGACTGCAGTAAGGGAAATTGAAACTAGTCAAAAACTGACCTGGACTAGGACTACAGACAGGATGGACAGACAAGTACTATGGCATCCCTCTGGGATACAGAAGGACTCTGGTAAGGAACCAGGCCTACCAAAAGCATTTTGATGCATGGGATTGATAGTAAACCAATTCAGCATTATTTGTTGCCCCCAAAGGAAGGGAGTTTTGCTTCTATTGCCCTGTATTAAAATTTTATTTCAGCCACATGATTCTGAAGGTTTTGCTTTACAAAACTTACCCTGTGCTCTCCCATCAGTGATAGCACTATCAGAAATTATTTCAAAATATCACATATTAAGCCCCGCATAGGAGCGCTGTGACCAGCTTTACTGGCCATACTCTATGCACGCCCTTAAACAGACTATCCAGCCTCTCCATGCCACAGTTTCGTCCATGCCTGTGTAACAGCAGCCTCCCAGGAAGGTTGTGAAGTTTCATTTGTCTCTCTGTGCCAAACCAGCAGATTAAACCCTGCTGCTGTAAGCGCCAAACCCATTGGAAGAGCACTGTACTGGAGCAGAGAGGAGGTGGCAGCTCTGCAGCACCCACACCCTCCCCTGCTCCGGGAAAGCCTGGTTGTATCCCCCTCTCACAGGGCAGAACAAGTGAATTTGCCCCTCTGTTGGTCGGGTCTTGCAGGTTTTTTTTAAAAAAATATTTAAAGGGGGAATTTTCTCAATTGTACTGCAAGCAGTACCTCCTCTATCTCCTGCAGAAGGGAGCTGCGTTAATCTGCACAGAAATGTAATACAAATTTGAAGGTAATTAAAGATGCTTGATGTGGATGTCAGACTGAAGGGAGGGATTGCTGGAACATCAGTTCCTGCTGCTACAAATTTTTTTCTTTCAGGGCAGGTCCTGCACTCTGTCCTCACTGTCCAAGCCGGACGCTCCCCAAGCTCCTGTTCTCTCCTGCAACTAGCAACACCTTCAGAGGGGAACTCCTTCAGCTTTCCTGAGAAGTTTTTTGCTTCTGGTGGTGTGCAGGAATTAGAGAGCTATTTCACCCTATACAGATTGATGTATAGGAAGAAGCCAAATGCAGGGGGAACAGGGACTTCATAAACCTGCCATGCATGTGTGTTTTCATTTGGTAAAGTCTTAAAATCTTCACACATTCAGCTGACCGACTGTTTGCATATAAAGCACTGAGAAGCAAGGGATCCTGGCAGGATTGCTCTGGAGCAGCCTCCAGGGACACAGCAAGATTGGCCTAATTAAACATGGTTATTACTCACACTATATCCCTGTGAACTCTGGAAAATCTTAACAGACCTGACAATTAAATCTTTTCATTTTCTTGTTCATCTGGAGCTGAAATTGCTTTATAACACAATACAAACTGATCTGCTGTTACCAAAACAGAACCAATGTTCAAACAAGTGCAGAAACTGTTGAATATTGTACCTAACCCCATAAAGAGGCTAAAGGCTGGACATGGAGAAGAGGGAAACAGCAAGTAGAAAGTATCAATCTAATCAAGCTGTTAGCTGACCAAGACAGAACATAATCATTAGTCATTAAGTACTCTGGTACTGCCAGAACAGGATGGTGACTTTTGCTATAATTTCACCATCACAACCATTCTCTTGGTCAGGTTACTTGAACTGCTTTCAGTGCTTATCTATTAAGGATACATGACTGTGGAAAATGGGTTAAAAAAAGTAACAGTCTCCTGTAGCAGAGTTATTCCAGTTGCATAGCTACCTCTGAAGGATTTTTCCCAGAGTAAGAGGACTTTGCTAGGTGTGCAGGACACCACGGCTTTTGTTGTTGTGGCAGCTGCTCAACTGAACTGCCTCTAACCCATTGAACGTGCCTCAAATTTGGATCACCAAGTACAAACAGTAATTACCCAAACCCTCAAAAATAGTGTTTGCTCAACAGAAAAATTCAGTGCTTGTTCTCCTCAACGGACCTCTTGCTGAAGCCAGAGTAATATCAAGAAAAGGCAACATGTAACAGAAACAAGTGGTATTTCATCTTTTCAAAATGGTCTAACAGGATTGAAAAGCAGAGGGGTTCCTTCCCTCTGCCCTAAGCTAACATTCACCCTGAATATTACCAAAGGCAAATTACAAGTTTCCTTTGAAATACCTGTTGTTCCTGCAGAGCTCATGTTGCTTAGAGGGATTTACAAGGCTTTAGCTTTGCATTAGAGCTTTTGTGTTGATAAGGCATCTTTCAGTGGGAAAAGTACCCCATGCCACATGCAGAAATCACCACAAAGATTTCTCAGCACAGTTATTTCTGCTAACGCAGTAAAATAAAACAGCAACACCATGCAAGACCATGGAGCCAAAGGCTGAAGAGAAGTAGGTAGGACAGAAGTAAATTGGTAGTATTTACTGTCACAATAAGAAACACAGTCAAAAAAATGACGTTTCCCTACACACTAATCATCGTTCTTCAGTGAAACCAAGAGTTAAACTGTCTCTCCCAACAATTTTCAATCACTAATTATATTTCAGAAGCAAACTTCTCTGAACCCAAGATTATTTTTCAGAGCTTAAATGTTCCTTTGGTATAAATTTCATGTTATTTTGGGAGAAAATAAAAGAATTACATAATTTGTTCAATTTGATTAAAAACCCAAACAAACAGAGCAACAGATTAATGTCAAAGCAAAACAGCAGTGGTGGTCTTTAGTTTAGTTTATGAACCACCACATTAAATCATCGCTAAAGTTCATGTTGAAAGAATTAGGTCTTAAGAGAAAGCTCTTTTAAATCCAAAGGAAATACCCTTTGTAGTACATGTAAGAACATAAAGTTTATCATGGCAAGAAGCCCTGCTGAAAGCTTAAAGGAAAATATTTCTGTGCTACCAGACAACCACAAGAGACAATTTTTAAGTTGCAAGAATAGGATGTTTCCCGTAGCTTTGTGCAGTTATTAGAATTTCCATCCTAACATTTTGGAGGTATTATAAAGCATTCAAGTTTTGTGCTTTTCTAAATTAAACAGAATTTGGCACCTAGAATAATAAATTTTTGTCTACTGGTCACAAGAACTTTATTATCTATGTCAACATGATTAATTCCAGTTTACTACTTTCTCTTAGATGGATGCTACAGGGGTGCAAGCTGCTGTTGTGCCAGACTAATTTTACTTAGGAGACCTGGCTACCCGTCTGTTTACATGGCTGAGATGCTTTCCAGCCCCTCCCTCTTCCCTTCAGCAGTTGCAACCCTCAAGGAGAAAATAGACGCAAACAACTTTCGTAGAGAGAGGGAAATCTCTAACCCCAAATGAAGGCTTTACAATAGTGACATTGAGGGTTCAGCCTCAAAGACATTCTAAACAATAATTTCTCTGTTACATCATCTAGCTACACTAACACCAATGCTCCATAATACATCTTCTATAAAAGCTGTCCAAGCCAAATCAGGCCATTATCCAGATACCAGCACACAACAGTGTCTACTCCACTGTCTTAGGACTCCGCCCTCAGTGGCACTTGTAGGGGCTTTCCAGGATTATCAGACTGTTACTGCACTGAAGTAGCAAACAGAGACTTGACCACATAGGTGATGGCTCTAAATCACATGCACTGTATGGACTTCACTGTACCAGAAGTTGTATGTGTGCAGTCAGACCAAGGGGTTTCCTTTGAGAATGACGGCTGGCATTAAGCCTCAGACTCAGACTGGGGGAACACATCTCAGGCTCTGTCCATTAGAACAGGATGATAAAAATCAGATTTTCTCCTCATAGCCAGAAGTCCACTGCTGCACATTTAGCAATGTCACCTCCTTCAACTTCTGTCTTATTTCAATTTCCCCCAAAGTCGAAGCAAAGGATGATGGAGCAGGTATCCCAGGAACCAGCCCAGAGCAGCTGTGGTAGAGAAGAGGTGTGACACAGCCCTGCCAAGGACAACCGATGTTATCACCTTGAATCCTTTCCACAGTTCCAGAGCAGGGCCAAGTGGCCTCAAGCATGGGGTAACCCTGCTACCTCATGACAGCAAGCATCCTCCCCTCCCAGCTCTGCCCCTATAGCAAAACCTAACCAGTACTGACTGCTGTGGGTGTCTGTTTTATGCTGAGTATTTTATTTTATTGCTGAGTACCAGGGTGGGGCACCTGGGCCCCGGCAGTCCTCTTACCAGCAAACCTAAGCTCTTGAGAAGGGCTCTGCCCAGTAAGAGATCTGTCAGCGCCCAGCTGCCCGCAAGCCCCTCTGAACACCCCTGTGAAAGGAAATCAAAACACATTAAAAAAACTGAATGTGTGGTTTATTATATTTAAGATGCTATTTGTCTATAGTGTTTAAATATGTCTGTCACACAGTTATCAGTAAATGAATGTAATTTTACATGTTCAGTATTTTGATACACAGTACAGGACTACAAGTGTGGTAAAGGAGCATGAGAAATTAATATTTCCTTGATGCACGCATCAAACCTTGCAGCACCACTTAAAAGCTCAGAGTAAGGACTCAAAATGCAGTATTACAAGCACTACTAAATCAACCAAGAGACATACCTATATTAAACATTAGAGAAACAAAACAAATGACACAAAGGTTTAATGTTTAAGATTTGATACAGGATTAAAATACTAATATTTTTAATGTCCTGGCTTCAAATTAATAAATATAAAAACAATATAAAAATATACACCAGTTGATAAAAGGATGCACTGAGTAAGGTTAGAAAGCTAAATTTCACTTTCAAACGTATGCAGGTATGTCTTTAGGGAGAGGATTTCTGTGTAGCTGCGACTGGTCTTTCGGAAGAAGTCCAAGCTAGTGAGCTGTTCGATGTCACGCACACGTGCAGTGTGCATCTTCAGAAGATCTTCAACCCACTTTGATTCATCCTCTGAGCTCTGGGGAAAAAAAAGTTTTATAATAAATCTTGTCAAAAATCATCTCCAAAAGCAAATGCAACTTGTCTACCCATTTGTTCCAGATTTGAAGAATCTCTGTGCCTTATTCAAGAATGAATAAGGTAAATGAGTTCCAAGAAAATAGATTTGACATTTAACATGCGAGATGAATCCTACAGTTTTATTTCAGTACCCATTTTAGGATGGGGTTGACACAAAGACCATAATCATCTAGAAAAAGCTAGCCTCAAGTTGCAGGTGTTTCAGAAGAACAGCCATATGTTTCCAGAAGATCCACTGGTCACTCCATGTTTTTTATCTCACAGAAAGAACTCCATATTAATTATTTTTGTATTACCAAAGCCCAAACTCTAGGCTGTTTGGCTTTGAATCCTACACATTTTTGTCAATTGACCACCACATCATCTAACACAGTAATATTTTAATCTTTCCACTTTACTTTTAGGAGATCTTTATGATTCTTTACACAGTTGGGAGAGTGGTTTGTGTAGGTACCTAAAAGCTCTTGTTATTGGAACATACATATTATTCACTGATAGAAAAAAGAATTTCACCAAGCATTTCCCAATACAAAAAAAAAAAAAAAAATCAGGAAGGTTATGCTGCCAGAGCAATTGGGGTCAGGTTGTATTCTCTCTGGGGATAGCTGCTGCCTCATGCCTTGTGCCAGCAGCAGCACATGTTGGAGTCACCCACAAACTAAGGTAACTCGCAAACACATCAGAAAATCAGCCCTGCAAAACACTGCAGTGACCGGCTGTTTGTGTGCCTTAACCAGCCCAGCAACATGTGCCATGAGCATTGCACCCAGGCCTGGGCACTGCACAGCAGGGAGCAGACGTGGGAAAAGGGCAAAGCAAACAGGACTTTTCCCCCTTTGGCCCCTCTGGCTGGGACCTCTACACCACTGCTAGGGAAGCAACTTAGGAATGGGGGGTTGTGTCTTGGGTATTTAGACTTCGTGTGTGTGACTTGGAAATCTTGCTGATAAAAATCTGTTTCTGGACCTATTCCTGGAAATGAAGCCTTTTCTGACTGTCTCATCAAGGTCCTCCTACCAAGTGATCCTCTCATGCATCAAGACTAAGCTCCAGCAATGCCAGAGCCTGTCCAGTGCAGTAGTTGTGCCACAGACCAGGAAGTGGGTCACCCGACAAAAGCCGGGAGGGTGAGCGTGATTGTTTGCACAGAGGGGACACAAAGTCCCAGACAGATCACAGCTGGCTGCTCTAAAGCAAACGTCCATGACCGAGTCAGCACCTGCTCGGTTCAAAGCTCTCAGCCCCAAACCAGCTTTTCCGTCCATATCTAACAACCTGAGGACCAAAACCAGGTCTGGAACAAGAAAAGAAAGATGCAAATTAAGAGGGAAGAGGAGGGACTGCATCCTGCTCACTCCCCTTTGCCTGCAGTGCTATGCTCCAGGAAAGCCACCTGGCAGCATGTGGCTGCAGGAAGCCCCTGCTCAGCCTTCAGCCTGGCAGTCAGGAGTCTGCAAACAGGCCTCAACAGGGTTGTTAGTGCAAATGCAGCCACTGCAGCATTTTTGTTTTCTTCAAGCCTTTCTTCTGAGCAGAAAATCTGCAAAGCTCAAAAGGAAGTTTTGAGCGAGCTACAAAGCTCACTTTTTTTGAATACAAGCAGTTTGCAAAAGATCTTCAACATGAATAAATCACAGGACTACGAGGCTTTTTTAAGCCTAGTCCAGCAAGACAGCATTTGCATGACTCCAGAAAATCAATTCACTGCTCTACCTTTTTATTTTTTCCAGTCCACAACTGGCCGATGAAGCCTCAGGTCAGCAGCAAGGATTTTAAATAGAGTGATCAACTAACATGGTATTATATTACCACATAACAATGAATGAAGTGTATATATTTAAAATGACAGTTTTCTCCAACTGTAGTGCTTAGTCTTACCTCAATAATACAGAGAATTTTAGAAGGAAAAAATAACAGTTGATAACATGGAGATAAATAGAAATAGGTGATCAATTCAGAGGCTAACCCAAAATCCAGTGGAAAAAATACCAGATATTCTGCACAAGAATCTCTCTGAATATCAAATGGAAATCTGAACATGATGCATGTAGACAGGTGGGTGAGGAACTCACTTATGAAAAGAAATTTAAATGTTTTTCTGAAAGGGAAAACAGTGGCCTGGATGAAGTTTCTAGTAGTTTCTAGGGTTCCTTCAGCTTTGGTCTTGGAAAGGGTTTTGTGTAACATTTTCACGCATGCTTCTTGTGCCAAGGTCATTAGCTGTTAGCAAAAAGCCCCAACAATCGGGAACTCCTGCCAGTGCAGAGGAAGACTGGAATAGCACAGTGGAGGATGCAGATGCAGGAGCTCCCAGTATAGCATGAAACTGGGTTATCCAAATCGACACACAGAAGAGGACCTGAGTGTACCAGTTGTGTACGGATGTGAGCCACCATTGTAACACAGCTACGGAAAATGCAAATTATAGGTAGTATCAGAGGAGTTGTGTCCAGTGGAAAGAAAACCATTTTCATTTTGAGATCTGAGCTGCAGTACTTAATCTCACTCATGATCCAGGGGAAAAAAAAGACTGGACTGGATGAGATGCATAGGAAGTCTGCCACCAGGCTCATCCTCTCTTACAAGAGCAAAAAAGATCCTGGGTCTTCCATGAATAGAGAGAAGTATATACCTTGAGAATCATTATAAATCATCTCTAGGGTAAATCCCAAAGAAGGGCTATTTAAGACATAGAAAAATGTTGACACAAGGATAAATGGGCATAACCTCACCATGAATAAACACAGTTTAGAAAAGGAACAAATTCAGATGAGAAGAGTAGTGGTGTTCTTCAACGGCTGTGTGAAGAGAGAGAATGTGTGTACAGCTAGAGCAGAGCAGAGGGAAAGCTAATATTTCTTCAAATCTTAAAAGAAAACTGTGGAGAGGTTAAGGTAAAATTCCTGTATTATCCCATGCATTTCATCCATGAAGTATGGTGAGGTTTTATGTAATCACTTCTTTGAACAAGTGAGATGGAACACCATATGCCAAAATAAGACTGATGCTGGATTTCAATGGCAAAAATTTGCCTAAATGTAATTTCATTCAAGAGCAACATTTAAATATTTTTGGAGTGGTTCTTTGCTATATAAAAGGCATGGACCAATATCTGCTAATGACCTTGCAGAAGCACTGAACTCAGACTGTAAATACATGCACCATAAGTAGCATGACCTACAGAGAAAAGAAGCCTGGTTTGAAATGTAAGAAATCAAAGACTAAGAGAGGCCATTATTGTAAAGAGTTCATAAAAAACATTTCAACAGTTTAAGGGAACTATGGCACACAATATAAGGAGGAAAAAATAAATTACTTTGTCATAAAAATACATGTGGGCAGAGTTACAAGGGCAGAGACACTAATAACTGCCAAACTAGTAATTTCCAGATCACTAACTGGATCTTGATTCAGAGAAAAGCAGTCCAGGGAAAAACCACAATGCAATATATGTAGGACATTCCGAGACTCCTGGTGGAAGATATCTCTGCCCAAAGCAGTTGAGAGTCTAAACAGCCAGACCTGCTCAAGAGAGAGGGACACTGCTCCAAAAGCATGGGTTTAAAAAGCGGGCCCTGAAAGCAGGCAATGTTTGATGAATGAAAAAGAAACAGTGTTCAAGGTCAGTTGTGTTCAGAGTTGGAATGACTATTTCTGCCTGTAGCTGGAAAAGGAGTCTTAACTTGTTTTGCCAATACAAAATTTATAACGTTAATGCGTTCATTCAGGAAACGGTTGTTTGATGAGTGAGAAAGAAACAGTGTTCCAGGTGAATTGTGTACAGAGTTGGAATGACTATTTCTGCCTGTAGCTGGAACAGGAGTCTTAACTTTTTTGCCAATACAAAATTCATAACATTAATGCGTTCATTCAGGAAACAGTCTCCTGGCAGCCTATAGTGAAGTGTCTGTGTGCAGGAATCCACACAGCTGTGTAATGGGAGAACAAGTTCAGGCGGAAGGACAAGTCTAAATACAGCTGCCTGGGAGCTCTGCTGTCCTCGCAGAACGCCGGAGCCCACGGGGGACCCAACACCCTCCTGCCACACCATCAGCTGCCAAGTGTGCACTTTCTGCAGTGCTGACCAGACCAAAGCCTTCATTAAGATTCTTACGGTAGAAGATCCTAATGGAAGATAGGAAAGAAACCAGGAAGGTGTTTGGCCATCTCTGTAATAAGAACCCAAACCTTTCCCTTGCATCAAGGTGTTCTGGAAACAGCAAGAACTACCATTCTACCCTTGGCAGGTTATAGCATGTACTTTTAATACTGTGTGGGCTGGATGCAATCATGCTGACTGATGCAGGCAGACTGCCGTAGCAGACAGATTGCACTGTACCTGCATATGGAAACTGACCTCCATAAAAACATCAGGCTGGCTGCCAGCACAGTATGTCTACATATACAGCCTCCCCCCAATCTGCTCTGAAGTAACACTGAAAAAACGTAGAATCCTACAGGCAATAAACAATAATGCCAACCTACTGTATGTCAGTTCTTCCAAACAATTTTAGGTGCAGTAATAGTTCCATATTTTTGCTGATACCATGGAGGAGTGCTTTCACTTAACAGAGGCACTACCCTGTGCTTCCCATTCAAGACATCAGTGAGCACTTGCTTCTAATAGTAGTGGGTTTTCATGTGTCCCAGGGACGTGTTTACCACAGGGCTGCAGCAGTGCAACAGAACTTACATTGCAGCTCTCGTCATTGTCAGGCCGGTGGGGAAGGATGTATGAGAGCACAGAGAGTGGTCCATCACACTTGTCGGCTGGCTGAGTGAAATCTAAGCAGCTGGTTATGATGGCATAGTAATGAGTTGGAACAGGGATTGCACTGCCTTCCACAAACCTGAGGGAATAAAGCAAATATTTATCCACAAAGGATGAACTTGTTTGGAAGAAGGTTACACAAACAACATGGTCTTTCCTCTCCTACGTGTGAGGACACACATACATTGTTGAGATGTGTTTGATCCCTGAATACTATTGAAAGTGAGCATCCAATTAGCTCACACTGTGCTACAGAAATACCTCATGCAGTGCTGAAAGGCTTCTTCAGTTCAGAGACATAGAGAGAATGCATTACTGAATTAACAAAAGACTTGAGCATGTAACTCAATAGCACCACTCTTAAGTTCTGGAGAATTTGAGAGACAATAGACTTTGTGGAACCTAATTCAGTTTCATCTCAAGAATGAACACAATTTCAAAGTCAAGGTGAATACTTAACTGCTGAATTGTCATTTCCTTGTATTTACCACTGTCCTACCGACATGGGCATTCAGTCCCAATAGCTTTAGAAAGAGCTAGAAAATTATGTCTCCTCCCAAAAAATCAAATAATGTGCAGGTAATTAATTATTTAAGATAAAGACATCATCAAGAGAAGCAACAGCAAACCAATTTAAAGACAAACTCTTACTGTTTTATTTTGTCAGGTGTGTCATGTAAACCATCATAGTCATAGTCAAAGATTGGTCCACTTATAACATTGACTCCATTGCGTTCAGTGGCATACCTCTTCACCAAAACCCTTTGGAAATAGTTCCATACTTCTGTGGGGAAAAAAACCAAACCAAACCAAACAATCAACCAAAAGTAATAAAAAAAAACCAAAACCCAAAACAAACAGAAAAAACCCAACCAAACAAAAACCCCACAACACACCAAGATTTGGATAAGTCAAAACATGTCAAGATTATAAACAGTTTTTTCTTCCTGAAGATAAAAATCCAGTGGATATTATTCGTAAGACAGTAGGGGAAATCAAAGACTAAGCATGACAGAGTTACTGCAGCTTCATTCAGTTTTGTCAATAAAGCCTATTCAGACTTCTTTGTTCTCTGTTGATTTTTTTCCCCAACCAGTGATAAAGGAAATGCACGGTACCGCTTCCAGGCTGGCATTGCCATAGGCCTTGCACAGAGATTCTGCTGTTCCTTCACCAAGCTGTAGAAACAGCTATTCACACGCTTTTGATATCCCTGTAAACGCTGCCTTTGTCTTTGTTATCTGCTTACAGGGAAATGTGCTGGACTGGTGTGTTTTGAGGGTTTTTATTAATTTTAAAAAGGATACAGCACCGTGATTAAAAGCTAAAACCAAGCATTTTAAAATACAAAGGGAAATACAAAGGTCGTATTCATTCAGTTAAATTCTCCTTCGATACAAAATGTTTAACTTTTAAACTAAGTGCCATCAAAGATGACCAAAGTCATGTCATTACAGCAACCTGTGGGAAGAGCATGACACACTTTCTCCCACCATGTCCTCCTCAACCTTAACAAGCTAAGATTCTTGCAGAGATGGGAAACACACTGGAATCTCCAGTGATATCATTCTTATAGTTCTTTTTTTCCTTCTTGTTTTAACTAACAGAAGTGTATGTAAACAAAACTTCTCAGACTTGTAAGAGTTTAACTCTCACCTTGCCAGCTCAGCCCATTAAGTCCACGTTTCCCTGGAGCTGGTGGCAATGCCAGCCTCAGAAAACTCCCTCGTACACCTTGTCCTAAGACTGCTTAGTGCCACATGCAGTCCCAGTCGGGGCTGATGCCCAGGGCCCCACCAGCAGTGGTCTAACAAGAACCTCAGCCTAATCACTTGGCAATACCACTCCTCCAGCTGCTCACTCCTCCAGTGCATATGCCTTAACAATAAAAACAGTCCAAAAAGGAAAGATACCCTCTCCTCCCACTGCCTCGAGTTTTGTATCTAAATCAGATCCCTGTTCTGCTTCCCACTGCAATCACATACAGAACAATGCCAGGGCAATGTAGTGCCAGCCCAGGGGCATCACTTTTGTAGCTCCTGCAAAGCGGGAGCTGCTTAAGCCAATCTCACAATGGAAAA
>QWTY01000177.1:471-10829 GCA_008033365.1 Pseudorectes ferrugineus | reverse complement strand
GGAGGGGGCCTCTGCAGCCAGCACTACCACCAAAGCCAGCACAGCATAAACTGCCACCTCCTGTTTAACCTGTTACAGAAAAAGATCCATATAATCAGCTTATACTTGGCTCTCAGCACTGCAACCTGCACACAGGGAGTGGTTTGTAATTCCCCAGGAATGACATTAGTACCAGAATTTTTTTGCAAGGAATCCTTCACCCACTTGTGGTGAAGAAGGCCATTAGACAAAATGAGCTGCTAGAGTTGGGTTGTTCTCCTGTGATTAGCATTTCCGCAAAATACTTAGATTAACATTAGCATAAAGAGCATTTTTATGAAGTGATTCAGGAGTGGGAAATCCCCGACAATTTTTCACTCTGTAATCAGTCAAGTGTTTTTGCTCAAATTTCCAGCAAACATCACCACTTGGTCCTACACAGAGGTTTTTCAGTTAAAAACACTCTTTTCTGGTTAAAAAGAAAAAGGCTCCCATAGGCTTTGATGTTTATCCAAACCTCTCTGGCCTAAAATCTGAATTGGAAATCTCACAAGAACAGGCTCTTGAGATTCTTCCAAGGCTTGTCAATCCCCGCCAAGCCAAAAATGCCACCAGAATAGCCTGATGGTTTTCCTACCTCTTGGCAAGACTAGAGAGAAAAGGGATGTGCAGACAAAAGAAATGTTAATAATATAACCCTGCAGCACTGAAAGTTTCAGACAGGTTCAAATCATCCCTCATTTTCCATAAATTGGTTTTCTCTTCTTTTTTCTTTATAGGTAATAAATATGTTCAGTCTCCCTCTAAGAGCATGGAGAGAAAAATCAAATCTAATCACTTGTTCCTGAACTACAAATTGCCAAGGGCACACTCCCAGGCTTGTACATGCTCTCAGGCTCCAGATGTTGCCTAAGTGTGTTCTGCAGTAGCTTGGGCTACAGACAAGAGAACCTGAATGGTCTTACAGACAGTGAATTACTGTGGCATAAAGCACAACTGCTGACCTACAGCACGTCTGTGCTCTTACCTTAGCCCAGTACCATGAAAAATAAACCTTTCTTAAAGGTTAAAGGCTTAAAACTTAAGCCTTTCTTGTGGTATTTATTTATTATTATTTATTTATCTATCTTGTGGTATATATAGCCTGCCCATACCTTGCACTATACAGGTGCCCACAGGTATTATCTGCTGGCTGTAGGTAACTGAATTTTATGTTCTAAACTTCTCCCATCAGTTCATTCCATAATCCAACACACAGTAAAAAAAAAAAGCTTGTTGTTAAAGAGAAGTATAGGCATGGAAAAAGCACTTACTTTTGAAGGCAGGATACATTGGAATGATATTTGTTATTAGAAAAGCATCATATTTTGCTTCTGCAGAGGAACTTAATTCTGAAAACAGTGAAACAGAAAAATATTAATAAGATGAAATATAAGAACTTCGGAAAATATAAAAATGTTTTGAAAATGGCTTCAGATCTTAACCACAGGGAATACTGTAATCTAAACAGCAATCTGAATGCTATATTCAGAAGTGCACATTACATACACAAAATTTGTCTTTAACATGACAGCTGAACATGGAAAGGAAGGATTTTATCTTTGCTTCAACTGTCAATCTGTTCAAAATATTTTCATATAGCTCATCTATTTTTGCTGTCTTAAAAGGCAGAGAGCTGCTCTGCAGGCTTTTACAAAAGAGGCCAGCAATTTTCTGGGAGAGAAGTGTGGAATTATCTTCTAGTTCTGAGCAAGCCTCTGCACCAGTAATTCCACTTCAGAAATCCACCATAAAATATTTCAGCCACTGAGTGAGGAAGGCAGAGCAATGAAGCTCACAGCTGTGAGACAGTTGTGCCCCTTCAACATTTACTAATCCCAGAAGATCATTGCTCCAATACTGAAGCAAAGCAACTGCATCAGGAGAATTGAGGACACTTGTTTACACAGGCTTTCTACTATCACTATTTCTATAGGATGGTAGGAACTTTTACAGTATGCAAGAGTCGAATTTGGATTTATAAATTAAAAATATGTTTATCTTACTGGTGTTTGAATTCAAAACTAGTCCGTTTTTATCTGGTGGGGTTTGCCTGGATTATGTTCATACCGAAGGTTTTCCCTAACAAAATAAGAAAATTGCAAAATCCCTAGGTACTAAAAAGCTGTCTAAACTTACGAGGAGGGAAGAGGAATCCATAGGAGAGCTGTCTGTCGCCTCTGTAGGCGGCGCAGCTCTGGCTGTTTCCTGGAGAAATGCGGAGATCAGGCCTCACACAGCTGGCCAGGTGCTCCGGGACACCTGATACCTCTGCCTGCATTGAGGAACATGGAGACAGCAAAAAAATGTAATTTTAGCTTTTACAGATAAAAGGAAACTATGTCATACAGTTGACAGACTACACAGAAGGCCTTGCGTGCAGTAAAATAAACCACTTGGCTGTACAACCAAATCCTGCTCCTTCATTGCTGCACAGCCCCTTCTTCAAGGATCAGAAATCCCCATGGGAGATAATTTCAAATAAAGTCACTCATAATAAACCAAACCCCCACTGAACAAAACTTAAAAATAAAATTAAAACAGGAGAAGAAATATATGACTCTTCTGCCTTGAAATTCTTCTCTCATGAAGGAAATAAAAGAATCTGGGCATTGTTTACAGAGGTACTTGACATCATTTCTGGTGCAAAAATCTCCCTGGGAAAGGAAAATTTTAGGACTTCAAGAACACAGAGACCAAAGAAATTTCCCCAGGATTTTTTAAGAACATTTCAAGAGTAGAGACAGCACTAACCTGTTTGGAAATAGTGTAGGATGTCCAGAGAGGCATCAGGAATGTTTCACTGTAGCCACTTTCAAAGTCATGGTGATGCAAGATATTGTATTTTGTGCGGTACAGTACTGCAGGGCGTCCATATAAAAGATGCTTCTCTAAAGATCAAAAGAAATTACATTTACTTTTATTACTGAAAATCTTAAGGATGAATAAAGAAAAATGGGGTTGGCTTTTTGTCACATGCTGATTTTTTCAGTGATCATTAATGGGATATTGACCCTGAATAACTACTAAGGAAATCTTTTGGCAGAGAGAGAAACAGCTCTTCAACTGTTCTGGCTGTGATCCCCATTCCAGGCTCACAATACCCTTTGGGATTAAAAGTCCCTTCTACACTTGAAAGCTTGCTTGTGTCGCAGGTTGGAGAGAGGGTGTTTTTCCAAACATTGGAGACTCTTACACGATCTTTGTGTCCACGTTTCAGTCACACACGAGGTGATAAGCACTTTTTTTCATAGCTTTAAATCAGTCCCTGGTCTATCAGTCCTGCCACTCTTCTCTGGATTTTCTCTCCTTCCTATGTTTTCTGTAAAGTCCCTCTCAAAAGGGAGGCAAAAGTGGTCACTCACTAAAAGAGAAGTTTTTTTCCCACTTGGCTGATAGAGATTAGTTCTGAAGACTGATGTGCTATTTTTTGTCAGTAATATCAAATAAACAAACTAAGAAAAAAATCTTTTCCTAACTTTGGCTACAAAAAGATACCTCCAGCTCCATAAAAACTGCCCTTCTTCTGTCTTGGTGATATGTTATGGTTAAATGTCCTTAGGTGACTCTGACAAGCTTGCTTATAAAAAGACAAAAACATTGAAAGAGATAGAAGAAAAATAAATTTCCTGGATAATCTTGCATTGCCCTGTAGAGTTCATTGAATTTGATAACCTTTTGGCAAACACACTTGGCTTGCTTTTGGAAATTAAAACATAGAAACGAGGAAAGCAGCCTAACACAGTTCCCAGATAGGCATTTAACCTGAAAGAAAAGGGCATGTTTTATTAGTGCTTGAGTACAAAAAGAGGATGTTTTTATACGGCACAAGAAAAAAAGTAGGAAAAGCCTAGTCTAAGGACAAAGATGATAAACTTGCTTTATTCAAAAGAAGCTGAAATCATCTTTTTCTTCTGCCTGTGAATAACAACATGGTGCACTGTGTGGGAGAAGGGAATTAAATAAATGCAGGAAGATCTGTAAACAGGTGCTACAGCTTGTCATGAAGTAAAATAAAACTCGCATGCAGAAGAACTGCTTGTTTAAATAAGGACACATGCCATTTAACAGAGAATTGACAAATGAGCAAGTGTAATTGGTTTGAATGCTTACATCTTAAAATACATCAAAATACTATTTTTATATTACTACAGTGAAGAAGAATGAAAACCATAAACCAAAATAAAGATGTTGAGATTTGAACTACAACAGTGAGGGTGTTTCTTCCTGATGCCAGAAAGTGCCACAGTGAGGAGTAGCTCTTCATTAATTGGGAAAATCAGATTAACAAGATGAAAGCTGCAGAAAGGCAATTTAACTCGCAAAGAGGAGGAATAACATCACATTTAGAAACTAAAGGATCGGCTGCATTGCCCGTTCACAACAGAGAAACTGAAAATACCTTCATAAAGTATTCCCTTCACAAGGGAATTAAAACAAATCTCCTTAATCATCTGAACAATGCAGTTTGAGGTACCTCAAAAATCCATGTCTAAACTCAAAGCTTCAGAATTCGTTAATTTGGACAATTGTTATGGTAAGGGAAATGCTGTGAATTGTTATGCTGAACTCAATCACCACTGTGTGAAGGAAAACGCTGCTTTGGTTCGCCTTTCAGTCAGTAGTGCTGCTCAGAAAAGCAGTTCCCATCCCCTCTCCTCTGCTCCTATTGCTCCACTTTAACCTGGACCACGGCCCTGATGCAGCTGAGAGTGCAGCCACACAGAAGTCAGCGCTGGCACAGAGCAGGAACTGGTGTCCAGGAGAGCTGGGAATGCTTTCTCCTGGGAGTACCATTGACTTGAACACTGAAGAGGAAGAGAATTGCGCTGAGCAGCCTGAACTAGCAGGGCACTTGTTTCACTGTGTAACCTGCAGCCTAGGAGACAAGCATTAAGACCTAGTCAGGGATTGCCAAAGCAGCTGTAGCATCCTTTCTAGGTGAAACCTAAGCCTGGATAACTATGGCAAAACACAGCATGCAAATACAGTCTGGTTTTTTCCCCATTTACAGCCTGTGGTTGAATGGAGTACTGCCTCATGCACCCTCTCCTTTCCTCATGTCTCTGCCTTCACATCTGAGTTTAAAACTTGTAAAGCTGATGGAAGAGTTAAAACTCGTATCACTTTGAACAATGCTTTAGTCCCAGTTCAGCAAAAGGTAGTGTGCACTTCCTCATGTGAGCAGCACTTCATCCTGAGATCCCACATATTTCATGTGTGTCTGTGTGCTACTTCAGCAGTTACTCGAAGACAATTTACTACACTTAACCGTACCAGGAGTTGCTCTGGTATTAACGATGCAAAGTAATTTACAAAAGAAAATGAAATCAGCTTTCATTAACTGAGGCACCAGGCTCTTACCTTCTGTTCCTTTGACATGAAAGCGCTTGTTGAGTTCATCCAACTTGTTCTTCTCAAGAATAGAAAAAAAGGAACGAGATTAGGACCACTGGAGCACTCTGACATCTCGTTTTACTAGACATCTAACAAAACAAAACAGTGCTAGAAGACAGTGATAATTTTCTTGTCTCCACTTGTACAAAAAGCCCTAATTGTTCCAAGAGGGCACAAGGACTTCACAGGAGGGACCTGGGGAATTCTTACAGATCAAACCCTCTCAAAACAAGTAAAATGGCTACAGCTTTACCAAAAACCTACTGCTAATAGTGGAGGCTTCCACAGATCCTAAACACCTACCTTATCATCACATGTACATCCTATATCAAAATCTGATGTAGAAGGTAGAGCTACAGGATACAGTGGTTTAGCAACTTCATCTGGCACAGTTGGTTTATAAACATTGGCTCTCAGCAGGTGATTTAAACTTCCGTGGGTGCCATTATTGGGAGCAGGCTTTAATCCAAGCAGATCTATGAAACCAAGGAAAAATGAATGGTGGTTAGACTCCAAACATGTATTCAGCAGCAACTCTATCAAACCAAGACATTTTTTAGTAATATTGTTTACATCCACAGAATGTTAATGAAAGCTTTTAATGTAATAAAAACACTGATCTTTTGTCCAAATCATAAAATTGCAAATGCCACAGGAATAGTGTCTTTGCCTTTATGACAAAATGTTAATTTGCATCAAGACACTGGAAAAGTTTAAAACTTCAGAGAGTTTTATTATAACTACTCCTTCAGCTTCCAGTGCAAACCTACACTCAATGTGCTGACCTTACACCAAACATCTGCAACACTGATTTATAAATAAGGGCCAACTACCCCTTAGGTATTACATATTTGGGGGAAAAAAAGGTGAATTACATCTTTGAAACACCTTAAAGTTTTATTGTGAATTACACCTTGAAAGTTTCATTGTTCTAGAAAATCAGTACGAAAGAAAAGATCTTAATGAGTATCTGTATACATCATGAGATTCTTCTTCATGGCTTCAGTACAAATTTGGGAAACATAATCATACCAGGAAATGCCATAGAAAACTAAGTGATCAACCTGAGCTGCTGCATGAGGTGAAGGTGCAGATGCAGTCTCTGAACAGAAACCTCCTTCCTAAACTGCTGAGATGTGGACACCACACATTGTAGGGGTGTCCATTTGATCTCTGTCAAGCTGCACACATCAAAACTATAGTAACCCCCTTTACTGGCCAGCTCCAGAGCAAACTGAGACCCCTGAGATGTGCCTTCAGCCCTCCTGGCAAGTGCTTGGGAAAGGGGGACTAGGAAAAAAACACTGGGAGGAAGTCAGGGCATGAGCTCATGGGTACCTAAATGAAGCCCTGTTAAAATAAGTTGCTGCTTTTGCACTTTCTCAAGCAGGCAGCTTACCACACATGACGTTGTAAAGTTCAATGTTTTCAAAAGGAGGCACTTTGGTCTTGTACTTGAAGGTAGGGCCATAACCTATAAAGACAGTCTTAAAAAAAAAAAAAAAAAAAAAAGAATATGAAAGAAGAATGTTAAAATGTGGAGGGTTTTCACTGAATATTTACATTTCAGAGACCTTCAATTTCTTCTGCCTTCAATGACCCTCCCACACATTGCTCATACCTGCATGCTGTTTATCTTGTTGTCATAGCCATGGTCTCCATGAAAGAAACATTTTCCTGTTGGTTTCTTGTAAACATCCACAGCTTTCCTAAATTGAAAAAGTATTAGAAAATTTCCTGAAAGGTGGCTGACCTGACAATATCCTTTGAGGGCAGGAAGGATAAGGGTACAGACAATGCATTGTTTATCTTTCTTGAATAGCAGTAGTAGGACTGCAGGCTTATACAGCATCCCCAGGGTTTCTCCCTCTACTCCCACTCTAAGAAACAACTCTTATTATTGATAAAAACCTTAGTATCTATTATTTTCTCAGACTTTCTCAAATCACATAATCTCCTGCAGGCTGAAGGTTTTGGACCATACTCTTCCAATCCTCAGAAGGCCAACAGAGGTTGCTCAGAAAGCATTTTTGTGATGTTACAATGCTGCAAATGTCATACAATGCTATAAAGTGCTTTCACCTGTTTGCCTTCAGCCCAATAAACAAAAATGGGGAGCAGAAACAAAGCTGAAAAAAGATTTTCATGAAGACAAATAGCTGGGATAATAAGTGCTGTACCATAGGAATGCTAATCATCAGCTTGTTATTGAGATGGGATTTTTACAAAATCAGTGGAAAAATAAGTATTGTGTCGTAGGAATCAGAATCACCAATTTATTTCAGAGTATTTCTATACAGTTTTATAGGGCCATGTAGAGGCAAGACATGCAGAGGACCACATTATCCTACAAATTCATTTCTTCATCTGCAATAAAATAATACTCAGTCAAAGTTTGATTTTGGCCTTATAAATTACTAGAGTTACAGCAATCAGGCTGTAACTACCAATTACAGTTACACTAATGAATGAATTACTGGTGAATGAGATCTCTGAAAATTAATAAATAAGCCAAAGAAAGACTGATGTAATTAATAAGAAATTACTAAATTTAAATCAACCGAGGCAATCCCATCCATTCCAGTAAAATTCTTAAAACTAAAGCTTTTATAGGCCTAAAATTCAGAGTGTGATTCTTTGAAATATACATAACCCCAGCCACAGGGCAGCCTGCCAGCAGCCAGTGGAGTTATGCAAGAAAGCAAATGGCGTTTCTCATTCACTGCTTCAGCAGAGTGATCCTTGCATAATTCATGGAAAGATAAGCACAGATGTCAAAAGGCACGTACAACACACTGTGTGTTTGCCTGGCAGCTATATGGGCAGAAAACCCTACCATAATTTAAAGCTCCTAACAGACCACCATGAGCCAAAAGCTGTGTCATCTTCCAAGAAGCACTCAGTCAGATTCACGCAAAAAAGACCCTACTATTCTCATACTGTAATACACAACACGTGTCAAAGTATATTCAGATGGAAAGCCCTGCATGATCCATAAACCAAGGCTACTCCTCTCCTGTTCACTCTATACATGCATGTGCCAACTTGTTTTTCCTCATTCAATTTTTACCTAACTAATAAATACTGCCCATATTCTATATCCAAAAATTCAGTCATATGGTTAAGAGCAACCCAAACCAGAGTTTTTCCTGAGCTAAAGCATCCTGGCTTTCTGTGGATTTGTTTTCAAACACAATACACTGCCAGCAGAGCCTTTTGATGGCCACCCTGTCATATCCTTCCACATGTTCTCAGGCATTCACCCATCCCGCCAATATCTCCATTTTCTTTCCATTCACCCACTTCATCCATTTCAGACTCTTGTTCCCTAACATCCCCTCACCAGATAAGCCTGCCCCTTCCTCCCATATTCCCTGCTCCCCAGTTGGAGTAAGCTTGCACCTCATTAGAAAGGCTTATCAGCTTCTACATTTGAGCCAATCAGTCAAAAACCACAAACCTGCTTGAGCACATCAGTTTGGGTTTCTACCTTCTATCCAGCACCTGATTTTCCCACACTTTAAAACATTTTGTGTTCTAAACCACATCCACATGCACCAAATGTGATTGAACCTCACGCAGAGTTCAAAACTCCTCTTGCTCACAGGGCAGAGGAGCAGGATGCTAACAGACAGGGCAATCCTAAGTGTCCCATCTCCTCAGAAGAAAAGACTGAAAATCAGGATGGAAGCAAAAGCAAGGGTTTACCTTGCCACATGCCATTTGCGATCCACCAGTAAATGGACATCCTCAATTCTTCGGTTGTTGGCATAGTGCAAACGTTTAGGCAGGTGCTGTTTCAAGTAAGGCTTGAAGTGCTGGTCAGGCTTTCTACACTGAAAAATAAATGGTTACAAATAGCACGCCGTCAGTTAGCTTAAGACGCACATAAAACCTTTGACTACAGAAATCAAGCTGTTAAGGTCATCACTGATGGTGTCTGGAAAACAAAGTGTACCTCTAGAATATGTAGTCCAATCATGTCTGTGCAGTATTTACATGCAGCCAAGGCCCAGGGAGCCATTCAAAGATATATTTGGAAAGTTTCATTCTCGTGACAGTCTTTATGAAGCCATCAAACAAAATATCACACGTACTTAACTCACAGATGAAGAATTCTAACTGGACCAAAGCTTAAGTTCCAGAGGAAACCTGAATGCTCAAAAATACACCTCATCTGCAGATATATTTAAAGCCATCTGGTTACAAAATTTGGGAGGGTTTGTTTTGGGTTTTTTAATTTTAATCTTAAACATTTTTCTTCCATTAAAGGCAAGGTTAGAGTTGAAGGCTATTAAATGCACTTTTTCAGCGTCTTCAAAGTGCTAGTACAATGTTTACCCTAAAAGATTACTTTCCAATTCTGAAGCAATGAATAAATAGACTCAATTCAGGGAGTAAAGACAGTCTAGGAGATTCTGTCTCTGCACTGCCTGAAAAGGTTATAAAAGCTACTAGAGCAGCAAACAGCAAAAAACATGACAAACATTAATCTGTGTGCATGAAGGGCACCATTTAATATTCTTTATTTATAATAATGGTTGGTTGATTTTCCTGCCCCAAGAGTGAGAAAAGAAAGCTGAATAACGCCACAAATCAAGAAGAGAACAGTGAAGTATAGACAGATACCTCCCAGTCCTAAATACTTACTGTAAGGTTGGCAACAATCACTTTAGGATCATCTGTTAAGCAAAGGTTAAAAAAAAAAAAAAAAAAGGAAAATATTAAAAATTTGCAAAAGAAAACACAAGGTTTACATAAGCATACTTCCTAATACTTCCCTGACCTTTACTAAAAGTGCTTTGTATATATCATAGAATGACAGAATCAACCCAATCATTTGGGTTGGAAAAGACCTTTAAGATCATCAAGTGCAACCCTTAATCCAGCACTGCCAAGTCTATCACTAAACCATGTCCACAAGTGCCCCATCTTTTAAACAC
>QWTY01000175.1:25537-37051 GCA_008033365.1 Pseudorectes ferrugineus | reverse complement strand
CTCCCTTGACCTGCTGGCCACATTTCCTGCGATACAGTCCCAGATGCTTTCTGGGCTGTGAGCACACACTGTAGATTCATGTCCAGCTTTTCAACCACAAGAACCCCCAAGACATGGCAAGCCTGACTGCCAGTGAAGATTGAGGCAAAGAACTCAGCGAGTACCTCAGCCTTCCCTATATCTGTTGTCACCAGTTCTCCTTTCTTGTTTATCAGGAGTTCACTCTCCTTGTCATTTCTTTTCTGGCATACATACTTACAGAGTCCCTTCTCATTACTCTTCACAGCCCTTGCCAAGTCCCAATCCATCTGTGTCTTGGTTTTCCTGATCCCACCCCTACACACCCCCAAACCATACCCCTGTACTTCCCAAGTCACATGTCCCAGCTTCCACTGGCTGTGCATTGCCTTCTTACTCCTCAATGCAAGGAGCAGATCCTTGCTCAGCCATGCCATTTTCCAGCCTGCCTTCCTTGATTTCTTATACATCAGGATGGAGAGCTCTTGCACTCTAAGAAAAATGGCCTTAAAGAGTTTGCCCTAAAAGGGCCTAAAGCCCCCTAACAGTGGCTGTAAAGAGCTGACTTTTTAATTAAAGAGTCAGCTCCTCTGTCCCTAGGGACAGTTTCTTAGGAAAGAGTACAAAAGGAGGTAGTTTTGTATAACCCATTACGTTTCTCTCACTACATTACACACTTTATAAAATTAAAGCCAGAAAGTAGATAACTAAGTGCCTTGATAATAAATGCTCAACCTTTACATTTTTACTGTTTAAGACACACTTCGGAAGCTTACACCTTCATCTCATAAATTGTTCTTTACCAAAAAGAAAAAAAACCCAACAAACCAACCAAAAAACCCAGACCACAAAGCAACTGCTATACCCCCCTCCCCTCAAGATTATACTGAGACTGCAAACAAAAACTATAAAGTATAAAAATAACAAGAAGATAGTCTTTTGGCACTGGTCTCCATTGCTGGAGTTTTTTAAGATGTGGTTGGACAGAGTGTTCCCTTTCGAACAAGATCTTGGACCAGATGGTATTTCAAGGTCCCTTTAAATCTGGGCTGTTCTATGATTCTATGAATCCTTAAAAAGTTATATACTGAACACCCCCCCGTCTAATTTAGTACAAATTCCTTCAATTCATTTAATCATTAAATCAAATAGGTTGAAAGAAACCTGAAATTTTTGTGAGATCCTACCAGTCAGTGGTACAGATCTTACAGTTTCTTACTCCTTACTTACCAGTTTATCATTTTCGTTGGGCATTTCAAACACACATCTCAATTTGGAGTCCATTAACTCATCAGGTTTCGCTTCTTTCCACTAAGACAACAATTAATACAGTTATTTAACATGCTGGACTCATGCAAACATCTCAACAGTTCATAAGCTTGCTCTTAGCTCTGGTCTCCTATACAACTGAATACTGTGCTTACCCTCCCTGCAATTTTCAGACTTGCTTATGAACAATGCTTTTTGTTCACACTCACTGCCGTGAAGTAACAAAAGCTAGAAACAGTTATTCAAGTCTGGAAATGAAAAAGAGTGAACTGAATGCAAGGATGGATCCATCAGAGGTTTGTATGAAATAGGGAGGGGACAATACAGTGGTTTCTTAACACACAATGAGAAACAAGTAGCATCTGAATCAGTTTGAGAAGAAAGTTCTAGCCCTATTATGCCTCAGTAAATGTACTTCTTGTATCCCATCTTGGAAGCATTGATTTTAAACAAAAGATTGAAAGACACCTTTTAGTGACTCTATATTTGTTCTAGAGTAAATCTCTTTAGTTCTTCAAATTTTAGACTTTTAACCACTTTCTCCTTTTGCTGCATATTGTGACAATTTGGGCCTAGAGAATTTTTCAAAGCTGTTTATAAAAAACATTTTAAATTCTAATGGTTATCAGTATATTTAAATAACTAAAATATGCTGGAATCTCTCTCCTCAACTGACAATTAACTTTCAAAGCAGGCACTTCATGTAGCTGCCTTAAATTCTGAGGCTCAGAGACTGCTCTAAAGTTTGCAGCAATTTTTCTAATAGGTCCTCTACTGTTACCTTAGAATTGTAGGTGTTACAGATTCAAATATTCAGGTTTTTCATAACATCTTTCCTATTATTTTTTTTCCAACAGCATTATTTATACAGTACCTTATAACTACAATTATCAATTTCCTGCAAGATCCCTGTCTCAGTATTGTATACCTGAACACACTAAGAAAACAGTTATTTGAAAGGTATTTCTGAAGCTGGTTTTTATATCCTCACCAAAAAGCCATGCTTTATTTACCACACATAACCAAGAGCTGCTAGAGCATATGAAGAAACCAGTTCAAAAAGGCAGACAGATGTTAACTTTCACATCTCAAAAGCTTCACAAGATCTAGAAGGTTTTCCACTGCTTCCAGTGAAGAGCCATGCCACAGTAGTCTTTGCCTTCATATAAGGGGAGAGAGCCTAAATCTGAAAAGGCCTCCTGGATTTCAGCGATTTATAAAATCTCATCTTTATCCTTTGTTTCCCCTCTCTTTCTCTGCCTTGAGTGAACATCAGATGTACCTGTGTAAACACAGGCACTCCCTAAAATACTTTGTAGAGTTAGAAGCATGTGCAATGTTGACCTCCACCTTAGGACATACCTATGTGAGTCCACCTACACCCTAAAAGGCACGTTCTGACAACTGAGTGCTTCACTCCTATTGCTGCCAGCCAATAAAATCAGAAACAGGCATCTTACTTCTGAACTAACAAGCACAAACGTCACCTTACTTCTGAACTAACAAGCACAAACCTAGACATCTTCTTTCTGGATCTTCAACCAGACCAACCCAGCCTAAGAACTAAAGCTACAACATGTTCTATTAAAACAGAAAATAAATCTATCATTTGTGCTGTGTTTAGCCACTTAATATCTTGTAGAAAGACACATCGTAGTCTTGAAAATGTTTTAATTCATTATAATCCCATTCAACATTTCACTTAAACACTTTTCATACCAAATGAACCCATTTCGTACAGCTTCAGGCTTGTTGTTTGAATATATTCTCGATTCCTTCAAATTCAATCTGTTTATCCCCTTCAAATTAGCTGCATATGAAGGTATAACATGCCCGTATTTTAACACTGAACTGACCTTACCTTAGACTCACTACTATTTCCATTCAATAACCTCTAGGTTAATCACTAGAGGCAAGTTCTAAGAACTGACCTTGTATTTCATATTAAAAACCCTGAATCACATTTGAAGTCACACTCATTCAGAGAAAACCCAACTCTTCTCAAAAAGAAACTGCAAAAATGTGAATAATTTATAGTTAAGCCTGATTTTTTAAGAAAAAAAAATACAACAGTCATTTTACTCCATTTTTACTTACCACTGCCTCCATATCTGTAATATTTGGTGGTGCATAGGTTGTTTGTACCATAAACTTGTGTTTACTCTTCTCATTTGGGTCATAGTCAAAAGGCTGCAGCATTACTGTTTCAAAGAAAAAAATAAAACTGTGATTCTTCAGCTAATCACTACAGCAAGTATGCTATCCACTTCAGATTTATTCCTCATTGAACAGACACTGAAAGTTAAAATGCAAACGCAGTGCATACACTGTAGAAACAGGGACTGAGACGTCAGAGTCTGGTGTAGCTGACAAGATTATTTCTGTAATTACTATAGGAAAAGACATTTCATATACAAATATGAACAAATAGATCCTGTAAGAGGCAAAAAAAAATTACATCTAAATATGTGTGTGAGGGTAGGCTTGCAACTTGATCTACCAGAGGATGAGGACTCAGTGAACTGGAGAGATGAATTATTTGGCAGTGTACATACACCTGTCTTCCACAGAATGGGAATGCCAGTTCAGTATATCTTTATATAAAATTAAGAGAAGCAGAAGCAGTTTCAGAAAAATAGAAGAAAAATTACATGGAGTCCTGTAACAGGTATCTGTATATGTACCTATTTTATAGCAATGAAAAAGCTGTAGCAGAGATACTAATATAGCTAGAAAATGCAAAAGCAGAAGGAAAAAACAAGTAACGAGTAACAGTAACAAGCTGTGAAAGAAGAAGAGTAACATGCTATATTATGAAAAAAAACCCAACAACAAGCAATTGCTGTTAACAAGTTAACAACAAACAATACATGACAGGATAATAAATAGTAGATTTAGGGCGTCAAGGTAAAGAAAAACAGCTCTTACGGAATTTGTATTTTTGGGAAAAAGTGAATAAACATGGCTGAAGAAGGTTACTTAGTGATTCAAAATTGAAAAGTGATAAAAGATTTAAAAATGCTTGTGGATTTCCTTAAAATGACTGTCAAATCACATCTCCAACAATGAATTTAAAAACTGGCTTGGCTCTGAATCAGCACAATGCATTAAACAGGCTGAGGACAGCTAACACTACCTCAATATTCAGTTCTGAACGTAAGAGCTTCAACCCACAGTATCCTATAGTTATTTCTCTCCGCACAACAATGTGAGAGAAATCTATTTTTAATTATATGAAAGATGACTCAGCACTGAAAACATTCAGCTGAGAGACTGATGAGATAAAGTGGGTCACTAGAAAAATAATCTGCGCACTTATCTTAGCAAATTACCCAAAAGAAATTATATGCCTAAAAACAAAAAGATGAAGGTGACACTTCGGGGAAGATAACTTAGTTCTGAAAAGCACTGTGGACTCACTGTAATTCAACAACTGCACTTGAAAACATCTTGAGGTCACTGTAGCTGAATAACTGCAGGAGAATCCAGTAATACAGAAATAGGCACATCAAAGACTTCCTGCTATGCCAACTGAAGAGTTGAGCAGTGTGACACTGTTTCCCTTTATTGGTGATCCTGAAGCCACAATATTGTTTACAGCTCTAGTACTGACTCATTTAAAAAACCAAAATACTTAAAGCTTTAAAAAGATGATTTGTAACTGTGAAAACACATGGGATGTAATCCTTCAATCTATTCAATTCCCTGAAGAGAAAGTCCAGCAAGATCTTGATTGTGATATCAAACTACCCACTGGAAATATCCCAGATACCAGATCAAACACACAGCTAAGGCAAAATGGCTGTAAGTTGTAGTTGAAGACAGAAATAAAGAAGTTTTTGACTACTTGAATCTTAAACCAATTTTCAGTAAAATGATCTTTCCGAGTCAGTGAATAAGTACCACATGAGTCCAGATGCTGGATTGCCCATGGTACGCAATAATGAAGTTTTAAAGGGCCCCATTCTACAGATCATATTAGAACAGAAAACTCCTACAAGGAAAAGCTACTCTAAGGTTTTAACCAACCAAAGTTTTCTTGGGTTCTTCTTTGCATTATTTGAACATATCACCTGAAGATAGTTCTCCAGCTTCTTTTAAACTTCCCAAAGGGTATAAGAATGTGAATCTGAAAAGCTCTGAGGATTGCTCCATTATTTCCCTTTTGCTTTGCTACAGAGGTCTCCAAGGTTTCTAAAATAATCAGTTTTCTAGACCTAGGAGATCTAGGAGTTCACACCTGTATTGCCTGTCATCTCTAGAACCTGAATCCCCTTTATTCTAGAGATTCTACCTCAAAATGGTCAGGAGAATGACCTACAAAAATAATTTACCAAATCTGAAGACTAGTATCTAGTCTTCCCATTTTCTTGAGAAAAACAACTAGCCACAATTGTAAACTAATTTTTTCTTAAATGCAATGAGCTATGAAATGTTACACTTTAAGCACATCAGAGCAGCCAAGCAATGCTCTACTTCAGGATACAAACACAAATATAGTAGTCTGAAGCAAAGGTACTGTTAATGTCACTGCCCATTTCAATTTGCTTTTCTTCCTTTCAGAGAGCCACAGATAAATGTGACAAATGCAAGTATTTCTATATGGAGGATTTTTTCATGTATCATTGCAGCTCTACATCAAGTTGCCATCACACTAATGAAGGGAATCACTTTTATTTAAAAAAAAACATTTTAAAAAGCTGACATACTTCAAACAGTCTTTAAGATCAAGCATTAGGGAACTTCATTAAAGGCTTTAAAAACACTTAACCTATCGTGCATATTTGTTTTTACCTGAAACAATTACAGACGATCCTGGGTCAATAATTCCACTGTTTGGCCTCACACAGTATCGACGAGGTGCTGTGGTCTTCACTTTGAAGCATACTTTCCTATCCGATGGATTTCGTAGTTTAAGATTTGTAGTTACTACATCTGTAAAGGGACCTGAAAAAACGGTTGGTCTTTTTTAAATATACATGTATCTCTGGAGAAGAAATCTGTTTATACAGTACAAGTAACTCTTAAAATGTATCTTGTTGCCAACACACTTCTAAAAGCAGGTTAAATCATACACCTGCTAGGCACGTACACTGTGTTACATGGAAAGAGTGCTCTATCACCTTAGTTATAACAATATACATTACAGCAATCAAGAGCTCTTCAATAGTACAACAGACTCAAGCTGCTGGCACAAGTGGTTCATATATGCATATGCTAATTTTACCAAATCATTCTTAATATTTGAAATAACGAGAAGGTACTGGTCATATGCAGAAGTCAATTTTGTTAACTTTTTCTTTAGGAATAGAAGCAACACATTCTTTGGAACTCTTTCAATTGTTAAAAGAAAGAAAACAGACTAAAATATAGTCACTGCTATATTTCACTATATTTCAACTTCTGTTGGCTTCTGAGCTCCTATAGACTTGACCAAACAAGGCATCAATCTCCTCTTTTAAACTCAAAATAAGCAAGAGAAACGATACTCTGTTTATGCATGTACTCTAACTGATCCGCAGAAAAGCAAGTTGTAGTTGCTATATTTATGTATTCAATGCAATGTACTCTCTTAACTGTATTTATGTTAAACTTTCAGGATAGGAATTCCTTCCAAGACTGGACAAGACTTGGACAAGAGGCATAATTTCAATATCAAACTGCAAAAGCATATCTTCCAACAGAGATCACCTTCATGCAATGCCACACAGTAACAGCACAAAAAATAAGGTTCACAGCATTCTGAGCCGTGTTAAGCTCCCTTATGCTTTTGTCATCTGAAAGCAAGACTGCAAGGGCTCTAGAGAAATGGTATTTCAGATGAACACGAAATTTATTCAAGAATATTTCATGTGTACATCAACTTCCAAGAACCTTCTTTATAGTTCTTTAAAATTACACATTAAATTAGTACAAAATAATTGTTATTAGTATTGAAAACACAACAACTCTTCTATTAAAAAACTACAAAGAAAGCAAACTTCAGATTAAACTGGATGAAAAATATAAGTGATATGAACAAGTGGTAAGGTACAACAAAACCAGTAATTGCATGAGACATAGGAAGTCAATTCTTCTCTGAACACCTTATTCCACAGAGGTGTCTGCACTTCTCTGAAGGAAATAGCTCTGCCCACTATCAAACATGTTACTACACTAGAGGGCTCACTATTTGACTGATGCCTTTGTTTCTGTAACTCATTCCAAATACTTGATTTTGAGAGAGTGTTAAACAGTCTTAACACAAAACACCAAGATACAAATACATAAAGACTAAAAACAGAATTACTGACAACCAGAATACTGAGATGTAGATGAAGATACATGTGAGCTAGGTTTAGATTCAGTGAGGTTCTTCTGACAAAATAGGAACTGGTATTACTCGTCTGAAACTTCACTTCTAATCTGACTTTATGCGGTGGATGAAATAAATCATCCTCTTAATTCAGGCAAATTTGACACAGCCCCCAAGATTTACAAAACTGATTGAAAGTTTCCTGCGACTCATCTCCTGATGGTTCTTGCAGGATCCATTTGTCTTTACTTAAAGAGAGAGATCCAAAAATAACTCCCATCACCCATACCACAAACTGAACTAAAATCAGGCAGTTGAACACTCTTCTCACTCTAAGACTGGTGATACACTCATAACACACCAAACATGTATTTTTTCAAGCTACACACACATTTTTGAGGAAGTTATTCTGGGAGTTTTACTAACAACCACCTAAGCTATTAGTCATCTAATAACCACTGCTTTTGCAGTGCCCAGAGGCAAACAGCACCTTGAATCTGGCTTTCAAACTTGTGGGTTGCTTTTTTTTAATTGCAACTCCAGGCAACCTGAGGAGCTCTGCTTCTCAATCTTGTCAACTACTTTTACTAAGGACATTCTACATAAAGGAAAAAAAAGACACAGTTCAGAGGCTCATTTTGAAAAGCACAGTCACCAAGAAAAGGAGCTATACTATTCAAAACCAGCTTGTTTCAAGACAAAGTAGCAGTGAATTCATAAACTGATGATAAACTGGTTTTAAAACTAAAATAGAAGATGTTCTGTTTCTTTTGAGACATGAAAGGTCTCCTCAAGCCTGCCTTTTTAAAGTGTGCAATAATGAGATAGGATTCAAAATAGTCTTCAAATTACTCTGATATTTACTGTCAGTTTCAACACCTCAGATAATTAAAAGAAATCTGCTTTTCTTTCCCAGGTACATGAATGCAGTGACCTCCTTTGCATTTCCTGGATACTTCACAAAAAAAAAAGCTTTTAGCTCAGGGACATTTTTTAGAATCAGACATTTCTTTCAGCGGTGACTGAAATCTTTTTCAAGGTCTAGAGGATGCTTATGACAGCTTTACCTTTCACCTGCTTTCTAAAAGCTTTAAAGAAAATAGCTGTATAAAGCCTCTCAAGACTTGCAACCATCAGATTTAATAAATAGGTGGTAGCAAATTGGTGCACGAAAGGAAAAGATGGCTGAATTTCACTGCTCCTGCAGAACTCAGCTGTTTTGGTCATTTAGTGGCATACCAACAGCATAGATCTGAGCAGGGACAGGCAGGAACAGATAGAAGGATAGTAAATCAGAAAAAAAAATCTATTACCTTTCAGAGGAGCCACATGACCTAAGTCAGCATGACATACCCTCCAAAAGAGAAACTGCAACACCTGAAGAAGATTCTGGAGTTCACTATTACACAAACATAAGCACCACTACCTTTGGAGGAGTGGGGGAATGAAGTACAAGCTGGCAGTAACAGCCTGAGTGCAGAAGCCTAAACTATGACCGTCCTTGAGGAAAAAGGTGGGGCAGAGGCAGAAGAACCGGGAAGGAGAAATGTTTTGGATCGTATTGCACAGACTGCATGTAAACAAGGAAAAGAACTGGCAAAGATGGATACAAACATTAAGCACATGCATCAAAATGGACAAATGCACACCCACTTCACCTCAGTAAACATTCAGCTACACCAGGGCAGCATTATAATCTCAAAAATAGCATCTCACCTGCTGCTTGCATGACACTCAGGTCCAAGCAGGTTTTTATTTAAGCACTTAAACCTCAGACAGGCTTAGGTCTAACTGTACACACAGAAGCTGTGGTAATTCAACTAATAACTCAGGCTATATATCAGTGTAACATGATGTCGAATGACAAGAGATCATTGCTTTATAAACCTGTAATTTCAATCTAATAACCTCTGGAAATCAAGAGTTACTTTAGAGGGGACAGCGAGCTCAACAATTCTCTTAGTAGTGTAAATTCAAGACACCAATTACAGCATCTTCCTGGAATGAAGGTTGTGAGAGTGCCAGTTTGTTCCAACGGTTTTGAATGGAGCAGTGACAATTCATGCCACAAGTTTTCCTGTCACTTTGACTTATGAGGGCCTTAGAAAAGAAGGACAGACACCTGCCTAATCACACTCAGAAGCACCAGACATATCCAAAAACTTAATGTGTGTGAAATATGAATTTCTATTTCAGCTATCTTGCAGCACAGTCATCATAACATTAATGGCAGGGTTGCCCCTGGCAACCACACAACTTGGACTATAGCAACTAGTGGGCAGGAAGAAATGCCACAGATTCTGCAGAGCCAGTTTCCACTGCTGAAACACAGTGCCAAGTTTCCCAGCTTGCCACGAGCTTGCTAGTTATGCTACAGTAAGACCAAAATACTATGTATTACTGGACAGGTAGGACATGTACAGAGATCTTTTTCATCAAGTGTCATTTTCACTTCAGATTCAGGTCTCCTTCACTGTCCCAGCTTCAAAACCCATTCCTCTACCACCTGAGATGATCAAACATCAGGGAAAAAATGATGATGTGCATATGCCTTCCTAATGTGGGAAGGAAGAGCTTAGACAAACCTCCACAGGCTGTGGTACCCCTGGGAAAAGTGAGAGACCCATGTCAGTATCTCTAGTTGTTGGCAGTACAGAGCAAACAAAGCACTTCTGAGAAGGGGGCAGATTTGGTCAGCAAGAAGCTCCATTCAAAATTAGTAAGGCTATCATAATGTACACACAAAGCCTGTCATAAAACATCACCTCTACCTAAAATTGGATAAGAAGAAATTATAATTTTATTAAATTACACAAAATCTTTTATAATTAGAAGACAGATCACTTGTAGAGTTGTATAAAAATGAGCATGCATTATTAAACAAAATCAACATTTTATGAAACAGCTTAAGCGTTAAGCATATTGCCCTCTTCAGTTTAAGACAATGAACTGTAGCTGTTGCAAAAGCCAATATCTAAGCCAGCTCTGCCAGAAAACACTCTAGTTCATGCATTCAATTAAAGTTTATTTAAGCTGTAAATTGGCACAGCAAAGTGATACATTCAGCCACATCTAGAAACAATGTAAGTACACATTAAAAAAGTACACAGACTGGCAAAAGGAATCCACACTCCTTAAAATGTGTTACGGTATTAACTTCAAAAACTACGGGGATTATATGCTTTAAGCGGAATGTTGTTTTTTCACAGCTGCTGCATCACCTTTGAAATTCCAAGAGCACTTGAAACATACAGAACACTACAAGGCACCTTTACTAGAACAAACTTAGGGTAGTTTTCTTTCAGTGCACAATAAAGTCAGGTTGGGCAGACAAAGAAAACTCATTTACTGCATTTGACAGCTTGAGCCCTAATGAATGAGAAATGAGTTCAAGTCAGCAGAATAAAACTAACAGTGATATTGTAAATCAAGGAAGACAAATTTCGTGAAAAGTTAACTGACGTTTAGGATAGACCTGAGAGGAACCAAGTAAGATCTCCATCAACTCATTCTGCCAGAATAAAAAGGAGCAATGGAATAAAGAAAGAATAAGTTAAATTAACATAGCTCCATGTAATCTATATTTGTATGATGTAATACGGAATTTTTAAATTAGGACAAAATTTAATTGTTTTTCTTTCCCATCATTTGACATAGCAATCACAGAATGGTTGTGGCTGGAAGGGACCTCTGGAGGTCATCTGGGCCAAACTCCCTGTTCAAGCAGATACACAGAGCCAGCTGCCCAGCACCGTGGCCAGGAAGCTTCTGAATATCTCCACGGACAGAGACTCCACAGCCTCCCTGGACTACCTGTGCCACTGCTTGGTCATCCTCACAGTAAAAAAGTGTTTTCTGATGTTCAGAGGGAATTTCCTGTGTTTCACTGTGTGCCCATTGCCTCTGGTCCTGTCACTGGGCACTAGTGAAAA
>QWTY01000175.1:13045-25497 GCA_008033365.1 Pseudorectes ferrugineus | reverse complement strand
TAAGATTCTCCCAAGCCTTCACTTTTCCAGACTGAGCATCCCTAGCTCTCTCAGCCTTTCCTCACAAGAGAGATGCTCCAGTCCACCATCTTCCTGGCCCTTCCCTGGACTCTCTCCATTATGTCAGGGTCTCTCTTGTACTGGGGAACCCAGAACTGGACCCAGCACTCCAGCTGTGGCCTCACCAGTGCTGAGCAGAGGGGAAGGATCATCTCCCTCAACCAGCAGGCAACATTTCTAATGCAGCCTGGAACACCACCGGCCTTCTTTGCAGCAAGGGCACATCACTAGTTCATGATCACCTCGGTGGCCACCACGACCCAGGGCCATTTCTGCAAAGCAGCTTTCCCAGCTGGTCAGATCCCAGCCTGCACTGCTGCTTGGATGGTTGTTCCGGACAGCTGCAGGACTCTGCACTTTTTGCTGAACTTCACAAGGTTCCTGTCAGCCTGTTTGTCCACCTGCCAGCTCCCTCAGTACTTTGTGTGTGCATTCCACCAGGGCCCATGGATTTATTAGGTCCAGTTTATTTAAGTATTTCTGGACCTGATCATCTTCCACCAGAGTTACTGAAGGAAAGACATCTAAAAATGAGAAATACTGGTGTTCTGTGGTGAGTCAAAACTACCTTGACTATCAGATAAAAAAGTTAATCTTAAAATATATACAAAGCACTGAATTGCTCAAAATCAAATTTTACAGTACTTTCTGAAAAAAGCATAGGTGACACAGCTGACACTAAAGAAAGTGAGTGGAATGTTTTTTATTTCCATAAATTAATTTTAAGATATTAATATTCAGACCTCTGTGAAAAAGATCTGAAAAGAATATATAACATCCATTGCCAAGGAACATAAATAACTCCTTCCTCTTGACATACCAGAACCATGACCATTCAAATACCTTCTCCAACTGGAAGAAAAATCCTAACTCTAACAAATCACCTACATTAAAATTATTCATGGTCTATGAAGCATAATAGCTTAGGTTTCATGGATTAATACTTAAACATGGATATGAATGATCAGGAATAATCAGCAGATGAAGGTGAGAGATTAATAACACCTACAAATAACCATGGCTTTCAGGAAGATATTCATATATTAGAACAGCATTACAGAATCTTTCACTTCTTATTCTACCCTGGCACTTGAGAAATAGTTTTGTTTTATCATCAACCTGCATGTAAAATATAGAATGCAAAACAGGCTTTATAAGAAAGCTGACACACCTCAATGTCCACAATTCCTGAGGGCTGATTCTAGGCTACCACTGTTTACCAGGGGTAACATCAGATTTTATCTTATCTCCCCACGATGACATGCTGTCAGCATTCATGCTGCTGATGTGTCTATCATAGATTTTTCTTTCTTAAAAATGCTGAGACAATGCCCATTTTTTAATCCTAAAATAGCTCTTCTTCCTCTGTCAAAGGGGCAGAGCCTGCATATGGCTACACAGCTTATTAGAGGTGCTTGTGCAGACGCTGGCACGCATGCTTTGCTGGGGGCTGGTGTACGAGAAATGGGAGCTGAAACCTTTTGCCTGCCATTCTGACAGAAAAGACAAAAATACAACACAGTGACATTTCAAAGCAGACAAAACATTTCCTTACATATTTTTTCTGGATCAAAACTTCTTATTCACCCCAGCTTGTGACTGAAATGTTGTTAGTAGCCAAGAAACCACAGAAAAAATGCAGTAAGCATCTATCTCAAGGGTAAAGTACAGCCACAGATCATTACCAGGAATTCTGTTAAAGAGAACGTTATCTTCTTTATATATTAGATAAAATACAGACTAAATGGAGATTGTCCTGCATTTAATGTTAAATATGGGCAATGGTTTCTTTAATAACAACAAAACACCACTAGTAACAAGATGGTATAACATGGAATAACTTCCAAATAATAATACCCAAAGATATTACTGCCAGTATTTAGCTTAAGCTTTAAAATTTAGCAGTCTAGGCCCAAGTCAGTCATATATGTCTATTCTTGATATTTTTCCTATCGAAAGAGTGCCATTACTAAAGAACTGTCTGGTTACTAACATCAAAGGGATGCTTGTAACTTAAACTTAACCTCCATAATATTGTGAATTTCTTATTCGCAATTTAGCTTTACTTGATTACATTGTTATTCCTGCCAAAGACACATTAAGAGCATACTAGAATTGGTAGCTCTTAATTCTACTAGGATAAAGTTTTCAGGATCTAATCACAAAGTATTATTCATACCAAAGCACTGCTGAAATAATAAGGACAGTAGAAATATTTCAATGGTGCTAAACTTGAACATTTAAACCATCGAATTATCCCCCCAAAGTCCTGAAGCAACCAATATATACACGCAATCTTTCAGTATCGATTTAGTTCAATAAGGGCTACGTTATAAACCTTTCTTGGTGGAGCAACTATTCTCTTTGCTTGCATAAGGTAGGATAACTAATGAGTTTGACATCTACAGACGTTCTAGATTTCCAGAATACTAGCCTATTTGATCAATGGAACTAAATAAATAAGTAACTCTTCCCTTTCCTTTTTCCTTTTCAACTTGCTCTGTATTTAACCTGCTATAGCTTACAAATGGTTTCGGTGATGCTGAAAAGCCCAGATCTGCTGTTTAATATATTCAAATATTCAGCAGCTTAAAATCCATATGCATCCTCATATAAGAAATCTCCCATTGGATACACCTAACTGATCTGCATTGCAACACACGAGATACTCTTCAAACTCTATAGCAGTAATCAGAACACTTGTAATCATCTCAGATGACAGCTGTAGTGGCACATAGAAAATCAGTCTTTCCACAGAAGACCTGATCAAAAACTCTTGCCTTGCACTTTTCCCAATGTGCTCCAAGAACTGGGCATCAGAGGCCAGACACAAACATTGAACAGACCACCAAAGCTCTTGTGGTTTTCACTGGTTTCCTTGCAAGCAGTATCCCAACAGTGTAACAAAGTAACTTTAAAAATAAATCCAATTCACAAGTTTCCCAGCATGGACAAAAGCCCAGAAAGTTCTTAAAAAATAAACAAAAAAACGTTTTAGGTGTTGGACTGCTACATGGTGTCCAACCTCAGCTCATAACACAGAGCCTGGTCAAAACAGACTTTTATATCAGACATTAACATCTCCTACAGAGAGGTCTAGCTGACACTGGACTGCCTCCCAAACATACCAACAGCTCACTCCAGTTTCAGGGTGACTTTTCAGTCCCTGGAAGCAGAGGCTCCAGGTCTCCATCTCCCAAGCCACTGAAAGCCAAGTACAATCATTTCCTACAGTCACTCAGGTAAAGAAACATCTGCTTCAAAGAAGTTGCACTTAGTCAGTCTTGTTGATCAGACAGGACCACAAACTCCACTTCCTTATCAACTTCACATCCCAGTACTGAGCTGAGCTAATGCAGCCACACTTCCCAGGAGCAGTCAGCTCACTTCTACAGAAGCAGCTGGAGTTCCAACTTGAGCTGTAACATAGAACGTGTCTAGTAGATGGCTAGTGGACATTCAAATTAAAAAACAAAACAGTTTTTACTTTCAGTGGGTCTACTACGTTTAGTGGAATTATTAGCATCATAGTGTTAAACCTGATAACGTTAAATTAATATCATATGCCTATGAACTAGAATTACTAGGTTTACTTCACATACGGAGCAGTTAATCCTACGTATATGATTTTTAAATTCATGGATAGCCCTTTTTACAAAGAAAAAAAATTAAACATATCTCAGTCAAGCTATTCTAATGTCTTGGAATGTAACACAACATACCTGCTCTAGCTTAAGTACGTAATTGTGTACCATTAATGTCCTACCAAACTTCCAAGAACATTGTAAACTCATGACCTAGGAGAAGCTTTCTAAAGTCCACATGAAACTAATAATCTTGTAAGATGGTATCTGATGAATTTAAAACTATTTTTGCCCACATAATTTTTAGAAGGTTGGTTCAGACTGACATGATTCACATTCAGCTACTTTCTAATGATCTAAATACATTCATAGCCATTTGAAGCAAATTCATTTTTCCACCAATCCTATCCTTTAGTCTAGATAGATTTTCTTTTCCCCAGTGCTTACCTTGCTGATATATTTATAGATAGCAATCAGATCCCCTTTCAGTCTTCATTTTGCTAAGATTAACAAGCTAAAGCTATTCTACTTCACTTGTGTTAATAAAGTTGTCTTTGCACCATTCCCATTTGGGTTCATTTTATCTGACCAGGTGTTGCCAGGGATGCATTCAGATGAAGCTTCATCAAAGCCAAAAACCTTGACATTAATATTTTCCTCACTACAAAATTACAGTCCTGTATTTGCCCCATGTCATGACTTGTCACATTCACAATAAATCCATGATTAAGTACTAGTCATTAGTTTTACTTCTTTTTCATCACTTCTAAGAAAATGTTGTATTACTAGCACACATCAAAATTTTTTTTGCATTCATCACATCTCCTAATCTTGCATTACCAGTGAGCTGTACCAGCACACTCCCACCCATACCAAGGTCATTAATGAAAAATGGAACAGACCCTCCCAGAGGATGTATAAAAATGTAGTGAAGACAAGGAATTAGTGACGGCCAACATGGCTTTAGCATGGGCAAATCATGCCCGACTAATCTAGTGGCCTTCAAGGGAAGAGCTACACATGTCACCTACCTGGACATCTGTACAGCCTTTAATATGGTCCCCCCCAACATTCTTACCCCTAAATTGGAGAGATACAGGTTTGATGCATGGACTGTTAGATGGGCAAGGAGGGTGGTTGTGTCCAAAGAGTTCCAGTCAATGCCTGAATGTTCAAGGGAAAACCAGCAACAAGTGGTATCCCTCAGGGATGCATCCTGGGACCAGTACCATTCAATGTCTTCATCAGTGACACTGACAGTGGAACTGACATCACCCTCAGCAAGTTTGCACAGGACACCAAGTGAGCGATGCAGGGGATTCGCTGGAGGCAAGGGATGCCATCCACAGGGACCTTGGCAGGAGTGAAGGGTGGCCCCATGGAAATCTCATGAGGTTCAACAAAGCCAAGTGCAAGGTCCTGCACACGGGTCAGGGCAATCTCCAATATCACAGACAGAGAAGGTCTCAGATCAGACTGCCACATTGTACCTGGGACACTGCATTTTATTCCATGTTCCATCTACCTCCATGTCTTTAATTATTCTTTCCCCTAAGGCTTTGCTTACTATTGAGGCCAGACCAATTTCAGCACTGAAGTGTCAGATTAAGATTTCACTCCAAGACCACATTTTGAGAAACAAAGGAGAGAAAAATTCTGATTTGACTATTTTTTTAAATTTTAGGCAAACACTTATTTTCCTTTTTATTTTATTCCTCTTCCGTGTTATTAAACACATGAAGTCCTAAACCAGGTTAATATTCAGCAAACTATCTTAATTCACAAAACCTTGTTCATATAGGAATGAACTGAAAATACCTGTTTTAATTTACATAACCATCTATTTCTAAATACTTTCAAATACTAAAATGAAATAAGACGTCTACATTGCTAAATAATTTTAAATGCCAGGATATAACCTTATACAATACAAAACAACACTAAGAGGCAAGAGAAGCTAGACACCAAGATAACCATGCCCCAAGTAAAGTCTTACCACCTTAAGAAAAACAAAGTTAGTAAAATTCTAACTTATGTTTATGCATTTTTATTTTCAACAATACTACATCAGAAATTATCTTAGTAGAGTCATTTTGCTGATTTTTTTTTAAAAGAAATTAGCTTACACTCACTTATCAGTTTTATCTGACACCACAAGCCTCGTAAACCGACAACTTCCAAACTGGAAAACGTAATACTTATCTAATTAGTCAGGGTTGGTTTTCCACTTTTAATAGAGCAAGTTCTCTTCAGAAACCTTTTCTACTTGAATTCATGGCTTATAAGGGGAGCATGTAAAACCCTTTAGTGATGGTCACAAAGATCTGGTTAACGAACATCTCCCAAAGACGAAGTTGGTCAGAAAGTAAAACGTTCACAAACCACAGTCAAGCCAAAACAGGAACAATTTGTATTTCCACAATGGACAATTGGTGCACTAAATATTCAGACCTATTTACTGATACAATAAAACAGCTCCTCTCAATCCCCTCAAACTTTCTACTTTACAACCTGGCCTTGAACAACAGTACACTGTTCATGCATAATACCGAATGTTTTCATAATATTAATAAAAATGTCTTGTGGTGATCTAGAACACTTGCTGATGCTATCAACAAGCAGCATGAGTATGCACTTTATAGTAATTACAATGCAAAGGTGAAGCTTTTATACCAATAATCATTGGTACACACTAGAAGAACAAGATGTGAGATTTGGATAGTGTTTCACTCGTTAGTGAAGCAACAGCACTATTAAGTAAAACCGAGCCCTGTAAATTTCAGGTAAAGGATAAAACTTCTAAATCTTCACTGCTGTATACCTCTATCACTGCAGGGAAATATTCCACTACCGAATCTTAAAACAAATGACAAACTAGTTCTGCCAAAATATAATCTAACACTATAATACACCTGACTTCACAGAACAATATAACTCCCTTTTTACAAGGCAGTTTTAAATGCAGTCTAGCATAGTGGTAGAGATGATTGTATAGCATAATACCACTCATAAGCAACACCAGGTAAAAAACATTATCTTCCTTTTTCTTCCTCAACACATTCCCACAAGTCATCCTATGCTTCAATTTTCATTAATACATGTAATTTAAAGAAATTAAAATACTAATAAATACTACATTTGAGCCATGAAACAATGGATAGAAGTATACATATAGGAAGAGCAAACAATGCCAAGAATTGCTCTCGTATTTAAAAGAAAAAAAAAGTCAGACTACATGTTGAATACTGAGTCATTTTATTGCCATTACGCAATTCTCAGCCAGCAAAAATATTAACTTAAATGGAACCATTTCAAAGTATCAGAAAGTTACAACTATATTAGTAATCACTTACAACCAGTTTTTTCCCCCTCTACACTCCCACTGTTTAGTTTCAAAAATGTTCCTGAATGAAGATATCAGAAAACTGACATCCCAATCCCCTTTTTTTTCTAACTTATCTGAGAAAATTGGGATATCACAAATTCACTGGTACTTTGAAGAGAGTGAAAACAGGCATAAAATTTGATATAATCAAGATACACGCAAGTAAGGCAGTAAGATCACATTTGAGGACTTCAAACTCTGCCTACACCAAAAGGCATCCTAGGCCAATTCTGGCAACAGACCTTGAGGGCAAGGGATGCATTTAACATTGAGCTATTTTTGCCTTTAGATTCCACCTTCTCGATTTGCAGCAACACATAGCCTGTGGCTTTCAATGTTACCAACAGCAGTTTAATGATTACAAAATAATTTACAGCAATATTTTTGTATTATTTAAAAGGTTGTCGAAATCTGCATTTCAGAATAAGCAGCAATACTTGAGTGAAGTGCTCTCTACCTCCCATGAGAAGTCATTTGAACATATACCAGCTGATAGCTGATTTTATACACTAGACTATGATTCAGATCAACAATCAGAAATTAAACATCCTCTGTTATACTGATTCCTCCTAGTAACTCAACCCATCAAAAAGAAAACATACTGCACACTGACACATTCCAAATTTTATTTTAGTCTGCTAAAGGAAAAGAGTGGCTCATTATTTTGAGATGTTTACAAAGGTAACATAACTGGACTTCACACACTTGTAAGCAAGAACTTCAATAAAGGATATCAATTTAGAATATTCAGACTTTTTTTAATTTCGTATTGCTAGTCAGACACCTCTGAATCACATGAAATTCAAATTCTGAACACTGTCTACTAATCTTCCAAAGCTCATCAAATCCACTAGTGTTGATTTTCAATTAGGTGTTGCAGAAGCACATCTTATGACTGATTTAAACATTTGGTGAAGGTTTTAAAAGTTTTTTTTTAAAAAGGACCATCATCAAAGACCAACTTAAATACACGTTACTTAAAATTGCAGAACTGGCTTCTTTGGTTTAAGGAAGAAAGAGTTTCCATAAAAATGCTACAAATTTTCAAACTTAAAACTTTAAATGTTGCTATTAAACTACATGACTGCTTACAAAAAAAATAAGTATTAAAAAGCATATTTACTCACAAGGAACCAACTCCAGATTCCGATAATCTTCACTAAACTAGAGCTACTGACAACGATTACATGTATGAGTCACATGAAGAAGACACCAGTAAGAAGCAGATGTTCCACCTTCCAAATGGGTTGCTTTTAAGTGTCTTGTGTTTCAACTCTTCCTATCCAGTCCTAAATAAACTCCAACAACTTCAGATTTGAGAAGTTATACAAAATATATTAGAATACAAAAGAAAGCCAACCTACAGGAGCAATATAGCTGAAGAACCTGGGTACAAGAACCATGAGGCAAATTCTCAGTGCTCCATACTGAGCGTCTGAAAGTGATATTACGTAGTTTATCAACTGCCTCTTGGTTTCATCACTTTTAAGCACAATTTTTCCCCTTGTCACATCTGCACAACGCTATGAAAAATACTTATTTGTTTTGTGGTTTTTCTTAGATATTCTCGATAGTTTCAGAATCCAAAGAAACCTAACTACCATAGGGGGACAGAGGGAATTAACCACGACCCAAACACTATTAATGACTGAAACTTCCAGGACTACAAGGCACTATAAAAACAGGATTGCAATCTTGGACACCAAGGGAAATATGTAATGTATTAGCCACCATAGAACATGTTCTTTAGAACTCCCCTTGAATTGTGCAGAATAAAATTCAAGGATAAATGTATTACAAACCTTATTTTTGCTGACAGAGTAAATTAGGTTATATTAATTTTAAAAAAAAGCAGTTTCATCAGGCAATGATGAATTTAAAGCCTTGTTAACAACTCCTAAAGATAAGTACTACGTATCTTTTAATTGAAATAGTTGTTTGTATAGGGGCACACTATCACATTTCACTGTTACACTAAAGGTCAGCAAATCCATTATAACTTCCTGAGGCAAGAAAGCCAACAAAATTATTTGTTCAATTCAAATCTTTAGACTTAAACTGGATCTCTGTAACATATGCACCAACAGTATTAAGTCAATAATAATAATGGATGATTGTACCAATAAAATAACTTCGAATAACCTGCTGCACTGAAAAAATATATACTTTTATTCTTTTAACCAAGTTTTATGCTTTTCCTACACTATGCTACATTTATTCTGAGTCATATATTCTCTTTCTTACTAACCAATTACTTTTTAAAAGGTGACATTCAGAATTCCCTACTGCCAGTATCATAGTCTTCAACACAGTACTTCAGAATTGGGTTAGTTTGTGGCCCACAAACCTTTTTAAATACCTCTAAATAATAAGCAGTTAGAAAATATTTATTCAGAGTGCACTCAATGCTCTCTCAGTTGATAGCACTTTCTATAGTATATTACTGCAATAGTACAGTAATAGAGAGTGCTGCAGTCTCATTATGCTTCATATTTTGTTTTTGCTTAGTCTGCTCTACAGAAATTTTCCTAATATATGCATTAGCCTGAAACCAAAGTTTATGCCTAAAGAATACACATTTCATGCTCTAAGTGCATAACCACACAGCACAATAAAGATCACTGACTGACAACAGCTTCACACAGACAGAATTCCTAATCTAGTATTTACTCTATCAACACACTGTTTCATAGCACACCAGTACAGCTTAGTTCCAGCTCGGAAACACTCAACATTTGCAAGCTTTGACTTAGACACAGTAGTTTTTTAATTAAAAAAAAAATTAAAATCATGCGTTTTCCTCCAACCTGTTCTTGCAGTAAGAACACAGCATACTGAAATATGAGTGGCAGCATTTTAACAACACAAAACCCAAGTGAAAATGACAAGTTCCTGCTATGGTTTTGACTCTGTATATGAAAGTGAAATTTAAAAAAACTTAAAATTGAAGCTATCAAGAAATTAATACGCATGATTAGACAGATTTTGGCGTTTAGTTGATTTGACAGATCAATAAAACAAGTACAGTTTGCTAATTTATCTAAATGCTAGGCCTGACCAAAGGTATTTTGGGGGAATACAGTGTTCTTTTCTAATACAAACATTCATTTGTTCTAGCTGTCCATTTGAAGATTTTTACAACATCATAAATTCCACTCTGTCCTCTAAAACAATGAAAAATGAGCCTACTAAAAGTCGAAAACAGAAGCATGCAAAGGATTAGGCAAGTACATGTGCTGACATCAGTCACAACATTTAAAAATATAAGTTCACATAATATTAAATGCTTTTAAAAAAAAAAAAATCTAACACTGATGATTCCAAAGCCGAAAGGTTCTGAGATTTTTCTCAATGCCCCTTACAGGTATAAGATATCATCACGGGGTACTACCACAAACTACATGTTCTGTCACGCTTTTCTTTATGCCCTTGCCTTTCAACGATCACTCATTTTTGACAGAGCCTTCCCTTTCACAACTACCTCATTGATGAGGAGAGAAAACCACAGGCACACACGATACCAGCACTAGCTGGGACCTATTTTGACAGCAGCACGTCAGCGGTCACAGCCATGCGGTCGGCACGCAACACACAGGACACATAAAACTTCCGAAACGCACGCATTCCTTTTCCCTCATTCCCAGGGAAGAGGCGAGCTCCCTGTTTACGTTCCGATAGCCTGCCTGAGACATGACAGCTTTGGGGAAAGGGCGGGGAGCCCTTTGCCGGGCTGGGATGCACCGGGGCGAGGGCGCGGGTGCCGGTGCCGGGCAGAGATGGTGCAGAGCCGCACCAGCCCCGCGGGGACATCGGGGCCCCAACACGCCTGAAAGGAAAAGTGGGACAAGGCCAGACGTGAGGGCAGCCTCGTGAAGCTTGGAACCCCGCACGGCTTCCACCGCCCGTTCCAGGGCCTCTCCTGCCCGCTGCTGCCAGAGGGAGCCCGCACCGCCAGCGACCGGAGAGCGACACCCGCGTCCCCGGGCACCGCTGCTCCGGGGCCGGGCCTACGAGCGCAGCGGTGACACGGCGGGGCGGGCGGGGGCAGGGGCAGGGAGGGGGCGGCCGATCCCACCCGGCACCGCGGATCCTCGCGGGATCCCAAGATGGCGGCGGCCGATCCCGCTCGCCGGCTCGGCGGCGCCCCCCATCCCCCGGCGGGCGGGCAGCGCCCGGCACCGCGGCCCGCCCGCGGGAGGCAGCGGGGAACGCGGCGCCCGGAGGCGGCCCGGCGCCCAGGCGGAACGGGACACCCCGCCGCTGCCGCCCCGCTCCCCTCCGCCGCGCCGGGTTCCCCCCTCCTCACCTTTGAATTTGAGGTCGGTGGGCGGATCGAGCACCAGGATCTGCTCGTGCTTCACCAGAGCCCCGGCGGCCGCCATCTCGCTCGCTCGCTCCGGCGGGAGGAGGGGCAGGGGGGAGGGCGGAGGAGGCGGAGGAGAAGGCGGAGGAGAAGAAGGAGGGGCGGAGGGGGCCGGCGGTGCCGCCGCTCCCTCACGGCGGGCGGGCGGTGTCTCGGCGCGGCTCTGCGGGCGCTGCCGGCGGGGCGCGGGCCGAGGGCGGGCGCTGCCGCTGCTACTGCGCGCCCCCGAGCGCGGCCCCGCGCCCTCCCCGCCCCGGCAGCACCGCCCCCTGCGCGCGCGGGCGCGACGGCGGCGGCGCGCGGCCCCCCCCCGCCTTCCTTGTGCGCATGCGCCCGCGCGCCGCGGGGTTGTCCCACACACACACGGAGACAGCCAGGCACACACGGAACAGAAACAGACGGACACAGACACCCTTCCCTGCCGCGCTGGAGGCTAGAGCGAGTCACAACCCCAGAATCAGTTGGGTTGGAAAGAGCTCCGAGGTCATCGGGTCCAGCCTATGACCGGACACCACCCTGTAAGGTAGAGCACGGCACTCAGTGCCACGTCCAGTCTTTCTTTAAACACCTCTAGGTGTTTCTTTAAACACCTCCAGGGACCGTGACTCCACCACCTCCCTAGGCATCACATTCCAATACCTAATCACCCTTTCTGTGAAGAATTAGTACTAATGTCCAACCTAAACGTCTCCTGGCAGAAGTTGAGGTATTGTACTCTCATCCTATTGCTAATGGGAGAAGAGACCGACCCCCACCTGGCCACACCCTCCTTTCAGGCAGTTGTAGAGAGAGATGTGGACCCCCCTGAGCCGCCTCTTCTCCAGACTAAACACCCTCAGCTCCCTCAGCCACTCCTCACAGGACATGTGCTCCAGACCCTTCACCAACTTCATTGCCTTTCTCTGGACACGCTCCAGCACCTCAGTGTCTTTCCTGAATTGAGCGGTCCAGAATTGGACACAGTACTCGAGTGCAGTCTCACCAATGCCATATATAGGGGGAAAATCACTGCCCTGGTCCTGCTGGCAACATTATGCCTGATACAGGCCAGGATGCCATT
>QWTY01000174.1:0-10685 GCA_008033365.1 Pseudorectes ferrugineus | reverse complement strand
CTTTATTGTGCAGGGGAGCACACACTGGAATGGAGTGCCCAGAGAGATTGTGGAGTCCCCCTCACTGGAGATTTCAAGAACTGCCTGGATGCAATCCTGTGCCATGTGTTCTAGGATGACCCTGCTTGAGCTGGAAGGTTGGAGCAAATGACCCACTGTGGTCCCTTCCCACCTCACCCATTCTGTGATTCTGTGACCCACTTAGCTGTCACTGGTGTGCGTGTGCCTCTCTGAGCGAGTGCTGTTTCCACACAGAGAAGGTGGGAAGGGTTTGTCCCCTGCTCCCCTGTCCCAGCACAAGGGGGACTGCAATTCTCTGTGGTGCTTCCTCAGCTGAGCAACAGACTGTCTCTGTGCAGTGTATTTGTACAGCCCCCACCATGCAGGGAATATGGTTAGGGGGAGCAGGAGAGATACCAGATATTCTTCTGGAAGTGGAAAGAAGTAAACAAAGAGGACAAAGGGGTTTTTAATACCTTCCTGCAATTAGCACCCATCTCCCTCCGTCCTGCAGTGAAGCCCTCACCACACCATAGAATTGTTAAGGTTGGAAAAGACCTTTTAAGATCATCATGTCCAACCATCAACCTAACCACTGCCTTGTTCACCACAGAACTATGACCTCAAGTGCCAAAGCCACAGTTTTTTGAACACTTCCAGGAATGGTGAATCCACTGAATCCAAAGCAGTCTGGTCCAATGCTTTACAACCCTTTTAATGAAAAAAAATCCTAATATATAATCTAAACCTACTCTGGTGCAACTTGAGGCCATTTTTTCTCAGCTCCTAAAAACAGTATGAGTGCTCCATCAGGTGGGAAGGGAAAAGGTGTTGATAACAGAGTAAAGCCTCTTCCAGTCCTGCACCAGTGAGGTGCCTCCCCTCCTCCTCCCAGAGCTCACAGCAGCACACATCACCTGTGCGTCCAAGCATCTGAATCCGAATCCAGGGCTCCAGCAAGAGCTGCTCTTCTCTACCTGTAGCTCCCCATTCCCACACCTGCCCATGATTTGTAGGGTGAGAGGTCAGTGGGAGGACCTTTTCTCTCACATTGTAATAGTGCCCGCCATAGTGTGGCGGGCTCACGTTGTCTTGTTACCAGATGCCCACCCAGCCATTCTCTCACCCCCCTCCTCAGCAGGATGGGGGAAGAAAATAAGATTAAAAACTTGTGGGTTTAATGAAAGAAAGGGAGTTTCATGAAAGAAAGCAAAGGCCCAGTACATGTAGCAGTTGCTTGGAAGACAAATATCTTAAAAATTAATCCCTTCCCCTACTCTTCTCTTATGTTTTATTGCTGAGCACAATGGTCGTATGGTAGGGAATATCCTCTTTGGTCAGTTTGGGTCACCTGCCCTGGCTGTGTCCCTGCCCAAACTCCCCCCGCCCCGCCCCAGCCTACTGGCCTTGGGAGGAAGGGGAGGAAGGAGTGTTGGAGGCAGTCTTGGTGCTGGAGGAGCACTGCTCAGCAGGGGCTAAAACACTGGTGTGTTACCAACACCCTTCTAGCCACAAACAGAAAGCACAGCACTGTGAGGGCTGCTATGGGGAAAATTAACAGCATCCCAGCGGGACCCAGTGCACTGCTGCAGGTAAACCAGGAAATACTGATAATAAATTAATATTATTGTTAGCTTAGACAGACTGCAAAACAGAGGCTAGCCCACCTGGCAGGTTATGCTTTAGCAGGGATACTTCCTACTGCCGGGAGCGAGCCACAGCCCTTGCATCACCCATCACCCTGGCAGTCCTTTATGCGGGAATACTTTGGCCTGATGCAAATGTACCAATGGAAATAATGGCTTTGGCTGCCTTTCCCAGGGCGTGCCAGAGCCTAGGCTGCCCTCCACTACAGATAGGAGTGTCTCATGAGAAAGGTCCTCCACTATATTCTTTATGACAAAGAAGCTTCAAGGAGGTGCAAAGGGATGGGATCACCTTTGCTCTAAGGCAGAAAGCAAACAGTCAAAAGGGCTGTTGTCACCCTTTGGATAGTAAGAAAAGGTGCTGTCAAATTATAGTTAAACACCAGGTCCACAGGTTGCCACCCAAGGAATTATTGCATTCCTAAGGCTGGAGGTTCTTAAGAGTGGGCTGGGCAAGTTATCAAGTCTCTCAGACTGGGCAAGAAGAATGGCTCAGTGGATCTCCTAAGATCCTGAAAGTCACAATTATATTATTTCATCCTGCACTTTCCCCTATAATTAACAGTTACCTGTTAATTAGAGCTGTGTAGGGCTCTGAGATTCTTCTCTCCCTCTTTGATCTCAGTGAAATGCCTTACCGAGTTGGTGGATGAAGTTGCTGCTTTCTATGTCAGAAGATGATGGGCAATTTTAGAAGCAGCTAAAATGAATTTCAGGTGTTGACTACCTTCCCAGAAAAGGCATATATATAGTTTTACAGCATAGGAACAAAAGAAGCATTTCCTTTTGCTTTAACTCATCTTGTAGTAGGACATTTGCACACTCTTAGCACTGTAAGTCCAGCTTTAGAGTCATCTGAGAAAGGATAATCATATGTAAGATTTTAGAAACATGGAAAAACCCCCAGAATAGCTCTTGCACACAAAGAAAGAGTAGTTTCCAATATTTTGTTAGGAATGCTGCATAATCTCTGAAGAAGCTATCTAATGGCCTTCCAAAACCCTTTTCTGTCCAATGCCAGACTTGAAACTTGCCCTTGCACAGACAGCAAATATCCGCCCAGCAAGGAGTAGGCACCAGTCCTCTTGGCTGCTGTCCTTCCACTTCAGGTCCCACTGTGATTAAAGGTGTCCTGGTCTGGGATGAAAAGAGCCCAGATCAGTGTTCACCTTGAGCATGTGTTGAAGAGTGTTACAGCAGTTTCTGATTCGTTGTTCCTGGACCTTAGTGATGGAGGGAAGGATGTGATGGAGAGAAGGAACTGGGTACTTGTTTTAAACAGGTAGAAGAACCATCCTTCCTAAAGCTTTTGTTGATATTTTTGTTTTACATAAAGAATAACTCATGATGCTGGCATGCTGAAGCCCCAGAAAAGGTGGGCTGTTCTACAGAGGACTGGCAGTGCAATCAAAAGCACATCAGAAAAGTGATCTGGCTAGAGCAGAGGTATTTCAAACAAACTATTAATAACATATTTTCAAAGTGTAGCTGAATTTGCTTCTCGTAGGGGTAGATTTTGAGATACTGGCTCACAAGTATTTTTACTCATTTCATTTACTGTTCTTTCTCAAAAGTGTGACCAAGTACTTTCCATCTCACAGCAAAGGTTTATGGGAATGAACTGCAGAAGAAATAAGAATGATACGGAAGACAATACCTCAACTGTAGATCAACTTAAACCAGCAGCTGAGTCAACTTCTCTTTCTTGCTACCTCCTTTAAGTTATAGCCCGACATTAGTTCCACTTTGTAAGTTTTTTCCAATCTTATATGAAGTATCTTGGCTGTGAGTGAACATAAAATTTTGCATGACTTTTACAACTAGCAATTCTTTGGAAAATGAAAGTTCCCACTTTTTTTTTTTTAATAGGCATATTTTCTACTTGCCCTCATATTTCACTTCTATCTGAAGGGCACAGAGTCATGCAGTCGTTAGATTTATTCTGTTCCCAGGACATTCTCTTGGCCGCTTATCGCCTTTTTTTTGTTTTATTGTGAACATAAGTGCAACTCTGTGGTATCCTCTACAAGGCAACGAGCCTTTGCCTGTTGATATAAATATTGTTGGAACACGCCACGAGGTGGCATCCCAGTCCTGCGTCTGCCACCACCCGCCCGCGGTTCCCAGAGCAGCCCCTCCTCTGGAGGTTTCAGATTCTATTCCATAGGTTAACGTCGTGCCCGTTTCATTCCAATGAGCTACAGAGTAATGAAGGATTTGTATTTGCTGAAAAAGCCAATTTCATGTAAAAATGAAGCTTTTATTAAGGCAAATCATTGCCCAGTTTCTGAGTTCAATGCTGTACATGGAAACTTTACAAGCTGTCTTTAAACAGTCTTAATATGACATTAAAAAAAATTAAAAAGTAAAAAAATGTCACAAAGTATTATCAGGAGTGTGACTCGGACTCTATCACGTCATCCTGTCTGTGGTATTGATACAATGATGACACATGCCATTACCAGAGTGATGAAGAACCACGTGTCCCTGAACATGCTCACCCCCACAGCCACTCTGTTAGGGGTCAGCAGCACCTCTGCTTTTCACCTGTAGGTTTTGAACTGAAGGTCACGCAGAAAGTTTGTGCCAAGGTGAAGTAGGGAACCACAATTTCTGCATTGCTGGTCAGGATCCTGGGGCATCAGCTGCCCAAGGACACAAGATAAGGTCTGGTTTCATTCCCTTCTGCATGGATTCACAAGGCTCGTGAGCCATGGGAGTAGTCTGTGCTATGACATGAGTGCTGTCACCATGGCAGTCAAAGGACACAAACAAGGCAAAGTGTTTATTAAACTGATGGGGTGGAAGGAAAAACAAACCCAAAAGATGCTTTCAGGCACAAAATCCTTTTTCCAGGCTTTTTTCCCTGTCCTATTATCTATCCCAATATTCTTTCTATAAAATGTTGCTGTCTTAAAGCATAACTATAAATCTCTTCCCTAGCTACAGATTCACTATGAAACACCTTCTGGACAGTAAGATAAAAAAACATGACAACCTCACTTCACATCCTCCTAGGACTGTTCCTTGAGAACTCTGAACTGCATTTTAAGTGAAATTATTTTATGCAAACCAAGGCAGTTTATTTAAGGAAATGTTAATGAAAGTCCAATGCAGATTTAATTACCACTCACAGATCTAGAAAATACTATCCAAGGACCATTTTCCAGCAAGTCCAGGAGCAGTTGCCATGTCCTATTAAGAAGTACTCTGATCATGAAATTATGAAATCTCTGATCCTTTTAAAAGTCTGAACTTTTTCTCTTGCATGCTGCAAATCTGCTTTCTAGATCCTTTTTTACACTGCCTTGTGGCTGCAGTCAATCATTACCTTCTGCCTTTCCATGCTTTGTTTCCCATGTGCTCTTTTGATTAATCACATTTTAGTAAACTATATTGACAACGGTATTATGCTGTGCCTAATTTTTGTCTTGCTAGCAGGAAAACAGAGCTGGGAGGTGCCAGTTTTCCCCAAAAGCAGGGAAATAATAACAGACTATAAATTGGGATTACAACACATGCTCTGGCTGGTGGTGCTGTCTGCTGCATGTAGCAGGGAATAGCAGCGACCCAGACAAGGCCAAGGCAGCTGGGCTGATGGAGGGTGGCCACAGCAGGGTGCCTTCGTGTCTGTGCACCCAAACTGCCCCTGCATCCTTTGCAAGGGATTTTTTTACAGAAATGACAACTCTGTATTCCATAACTGGCATAACTGGTGTTGGGTAAGCTGCAGTTCTACATAAGAGATCCAGGAAAATAAATTAAAAAACAGGAATGATCTTCCCGTCTGCTCGGATAAGAGACTACTGCCTAATTCTGTCAGGATGAAGTTTTGCAGTTTGTTCATTCTCTACCCCAAGCCAAGTAGTAAGTCTCAGTTTCACATTTGTTTGGACTGCGGCCTTGGGTCAATCAAAATGGAGTTCCTTGCTGTAGCCCACAAGGGCTTTCATCCCTCCTACACCACTGTGCTCATCTCCCCTTAAGGAAACAGACTGAAGCTAAGTGTGAAGCACGTGAGGAAACAAATATGAGCTCCTAAGCTCCTACCACAATGACTCCCCTGCCTGCTGCAAGGCTCACAGGGAGCCTCTGTGTACAGGCCAAACCCAGTTCTGAAGTGCTCACTCTTGGGTTTGCCATCTTGATCCCCCCAAGTGTGTCTTTGGTGAGAAAGGGGTGGCGTGTGGCGGGTGGCTGGTGATTCTGCTGTGGATGTGGGCAAAATCCAGGTATCTTAAAGATACCTGAAAACCAGATATCTTAAAATCTCTTGTACCGACTGTTTATTACAGTTTGCTGATCCTCCTTTAAGAGTAAAAAGCCAAATGATTAAATGTAACTTAATAAATTCTGATTCTCTTCTGGTCATACATTCAAAGGGAATTTTTCTTCCATGTCATCCATTATGCCATCAGAAATTTGCCTCCTTCAGTAGCATCTGGGCTCCAGGAGAGCTACTATCTTCTATTAACCAGAGGCTTATGGTAAGGACTAGAAACTTGAGTTAAAAGTGCTCCGAAGATGATGATGAGTTAGGAACTAATCTTTCCCCTGGGATTGGAGGTCTAATTAGACAAGATCAAGGACAAGAATTAATTAACACTATTCCCACTTTACAGGTGAGTAGCCAAGAAGTGAATTAACAAACAAGTTGTATTTCTGATGCATTTAAACACTCAAAAGTAGCTTGACACTTAAAACTTTTAAAAATGCATCCTCTAAAGTTTTGGTCCTGCAGGGGGCTTCAAAGCATAAACAATTTTGTTTATACAAATAATCACACTGAAGAGGAATAGTTCCTGTTTCCCTCAGAAGTACATCCTTAGTTCCTTCGTAGGACAAGTCCTAAGTCAGATTGGTGATGAACTGTAATATTGATTTTGAAAAGCAACAGGGAACCCCCTCTTCATAGCTGAAAAAGTCACGCATGTCAACAATAGCTAAAAAATCTCTAACGTGCCTAGCTCTTATTCACTTAAAAGGTTATATACAGGAGAAAAAGAGCTTTATTTCCCTTTTTTTTTTGCGTCCAGTTTGAACCACAGGCACAGAAACACCCCACTGCAAAAGCTGGGCATATGGACAAGCAGGTTTTACATATTTATATTGAATTATTACTTCTCTTTTGTTTTGTTGGTGGCTACTGCTATTGGGCATCCTTGGGTTTTGACGGTCACATCAAAGGAGAGGCTCTGGCGTGAGAACCGGTCAAAGTGAGCCAGATAATTAATGGATTTATTACTGAGGTCGGTTCCCATGATTGTCGGTGGGCAGCAGCCACTGCTGTGTCGTAATCCTCATTCTCTTGGTAAGGCACATACTGCCTTAAAAAGGTTTAATGATCCAATAGTGATTTACTAATGGGAATCTTTCTTGTCGGTTTAGCAGGCCTTGAAGGAGGACAGGGTGGCACATGAAGGTCAGTTTTCAGCAGTATCAAGAAATAGTTTTATTTGTTTTGTTTTGAGATTCCTGTTTGGAGCATTTTTATTCACTAACTGCAATAATAAATTGAAGGGCCAAAGTCATTGTAGCTGAGCAGGTATCGAAATCGTGATAACATGAGGGAAGGAGACAGACATTGGTCAGAGTAGATTGTGGCTGAAGGTCTGAGATAATTATCAGAAAACATTCACTTCGGCTTTTATGATCGACAAAATGAAAACGTGTGGTAAGAGGGACTGAAACAGCCTCATGAAACCGCAGGCTGGCAGCTGGTCCTCGCCACCAGCCCCTGCTGGAGTGGCTGCCTGGCAAGGACCTTTCACTGAGGTTGCATCCCCTTTCTGTTGGGAAAGGAGGGAGGGGGACAACCAGTGGGACAGCTGCCCAAAAAGAGGGCAGGGGAGGGAAAAGGAGAGGAAGCAGCTTTGCCTGCCCAGAGGGAAGGAGATGGTCTTGGTGCCCAAGGAACCAGCGTCCCCACCGCCACTCCCCCTCGCCACCCTGGTGCCTCTTCAGAAAAACAAACCCCAGAAAAGCCAAGAAAAATAAACTTCCTTCTCCTCCACCAAAATACATTTGAAAGCAACAGAGTGAGAGGGGGTGGGGAGAAAAACAATGTTACTTTATTTTAGCGCTTGTATATTAAAGCCAAGGGTTGTGCTGGCAGGTGACATTAAGAGCTATGTGAACAATCCACGCACAACAGACCTTGTCTTGTTAATCAAGTTGTGAAAGTGTACCTTAAATGTATAACTTTTGTTTTAAACTCGTCGAGGGAGAGAGTCCTTTTTCTACAGACAGTTAAAGTTACTTTTCTGTCTGAGATATGAAAAAAATACAGCATTCTGAGTTAAATCAAAAGTAAGGGGAAAAAAGTGTAGGCCTTTACATGACTACAATTTTGTCTCCTTAGGTTTATGTATTGCCTTGTATTAATTTGTTAGATTTTCACTTATCACACAGTAGAATCTATGGGTATTCTTTACAGGTAAAACAGTTTTCTTTACATCTTCCACTGAGATACTGTTTCCTGGAGTGTGTGCAGAGGTCTTGCAGTTCACGAAGGCAGCGTTTGCAATTTCCCAGCAACCACAATTTCAGTGTTGCATTTTTTCATCCTGAAGACTTTCTTTTGTAGAAGAGAAAAATCCCAAAAATGAACTGAGTGGAAAGCAAAATTAAGTTAATAACTCAGAAGGACTTTCCTGTAGAATAAGGGATAGCACTGTTCAGATAAACATTGTCTAAAACATTTAGCTTTGCTTGAATTAAATATTGGCAGTGGTGTATCTGTAAACAGGGAGTCTGCCTCTTCAGACCTTGAAAGTAATTCCACCAGACATATTTCATTTTATTTCCCATAATCACTTCCTTTTGCTTCTGGTATTTGAGTATCTAGGGTACAACACTAATTCATGTGTCCCAGCTTTACATTGCCACATGAATGCAGAAAAATATCCCTTTAAAAATAAATTCTATTGACATCATCTTATAATCACCACCACTGCTGAAGTCAGAGCATTAAGAGAACTTCTGAAATTAGTGTTGACTGAGGTGTTGACTGGTCTTAGTTTTATGGGAGTGATAGATGATAACGCATTATCACCAAATAATTTTGATAGTTCTATTGTTTCTTCTGGTGAGGAGTCTGATTCTTTGAAAGGATTAGATCACATGTGAAAATATTATTAAGCTTCAAATCCTGTATCTCCAAAGATGATGCAAGATAGGGAGAAATTCAGTTGCCTGGCCACACATATTTTGTGCTCTTAAGCAGCTTGGATTTTCCAGGCATCTGCACAGGACTGGCAGAGGTGACACAGGACAGAAGGGAGACTTACCCCTTCCAAAGTGATAGCTGGAACCCAACTTAGGACATGGCAAATATTTAGACAATTGAATGATGACTAAGTGATTGTGTTTGCACATTCATAGCACTTTACAACTTCCAGTAGTAGCAATTACCAGGATAAAAAACCAAATCAAAACCAAACCAACCACACCCCTACACCTTCTCCCAAAAAGAAAATCCTGCGTATTTTATGGAAATTACCTGTCAATTATCTGTCAAAATGTTATTTCATTTATAAATCAGGAAAGGTTTGGTTTACCCTCGAGTGGAGATCTCAGCATTTCTAGCACCTGCCTGGTGCTCCTCTGCTTATCATTTCTGGTTATAATCAGATGTGTTGCTGCACTCACTCCTTTGAGACTTTTACACATTAGTGTTCAAGTATTTGCTGTGTAAAATGATGAAGCAGAGAAACAGAGCACGAGTGAAAAGTTCAGTGTTGAGTAAAATTAACTCAGGTTTACGCAATGGCCTCACACAAATGAGGCTTGCATACATGAAGCTTGCAAACAAAGCTATACCAATTCCTTCATCTTTTCTAGAAGTTGAACAAAACTACCAGTTCAATCACTCACGTCCTCAGTTGTGTGATCTCAGGCTATCCGTGCCTATAGAAGCAGATGACTAATGAGGCTGGTGACTACAGAGCTGGTAAAAGTCCACTTCACATGTCAGTATTTTCTGATGTTGTATCTTCTGACTAAAAGATGCTTGTGACCTTTTCCTGTTGTAAAGAAGAAATCCCTCGTTTACAATAGCCCTAAGAATTTGCCAAAATCCGTGTCCCAGGCTTATCTCATGACATCCTGATTGAAGTATCATCTTTCAAAACAGCCGCAAACATTTTGAAGGTTCACACGAAGGAGGCAGCAGCATGAGCTGGCACCTCCTGGCAGCTGTTCAGGCAGAGGTAGTCACAGCCAGGAGACGATTATTCTACTCTGAATATATGCATTCAGCCCTCGGCCACAGTAGCCGGTTTTTCTTCTGGGCAATACCTAATGCCGGATTTCCTCCACTTGCAATCAGAGCAAAGGGAGGACAGGCAGCACCGCCTCTCAATTGCCTGTCTCCTCTCTAGGGTAGTAATCTTCTCTCAGCAGCCTAAGTGCTTTTTATTTGCATTGCTGAGGGCTAAGGTTTCGAGCCTGCTAATGCTGAGTGACAGAATTGGTTTTTAGTTTTTTCCTTTCAAGAAAAACATTCTAGGATATTGCATAACCTGCTTTGATCCTCTTGATAACTGGAATTTAAGGTTGCAAACCCATCCATAGAAAAGTTAGTCAAAGCCAACTGCTTACTGTTGAACAAGCAGCCTGACTTGTGTTTTTGTGGTATGTGCCATGATCTACTCCTAAATTATATAAATTTCTAACTTTATTCTTCATCCAGATCCATTCATCATTGAATGCACAATAGAGATAGAAATGGGCTGAAGTAAGGTTGCACGTGCACAGCCACAAGTCCTAACTTTTGCATCTTGGTTATGCCAAGGAAACAGCTTTCCCTTGCTCTGTGTTAAAAACTGCATAGACACCTTCAGCTGTGACCTGTTAGCACAGCTACAGCCAAAGCCATCAGAAGCTATTACCCTCTGATGTCTTTCCAACAGCACATGTGAAATACACATCTTCTCTGTTAATTTCTCACTTGGAAAATCTTCATCCGCTCCCAGAGAGATAACATTCCCAACAGCCTAGGAATAAGCAGGCATGAAGGATGAGCTCTTCGTGTCCTCT
>QWTY01000173.1:1646-28549 GCA_008033365.1 Pseudorectes ferrugineus | reverse complement strand
TGAGACTGATAAAATAATAAAAAAGGCTCATGGAGCGTCTGTCCCAGCTCCCCATCCTGTTTGCTCTCGCCGACAAGGAGAGTCTGCCCAGTCCTGTGACCTGCCCTCAACAGAGGCTGAAAAATGGTGTGAGAAAATGTAAAGGACTTGAGTGAGTAATGCTGCAGCATATTTTTGGGAAACAGTCTTTCCTCACTGAAAGGGTTTGTGGACAATTTAGGCTGAAGAGCAAAGGAAGAGCAAGGACACTCAGATCCTTGTATTGCCTGCTGTATCTGATGTAAACTGTACAGCTCCAGCATCTTCTATTTAATAATTTCAGTATTTTGTCTCGTGCCATCTGGGGCTGGTGGGAGGATGTAGACCCAATATGACTGTCTTGTACAGAAAAAGGAATCCTGCTCACAGACTAAATGGTCTTCTACAGGAAGGCCTTTACCTCTGCCTTGCACCAGAGGTGGGCAATGACTTACTCAGGGATAAGGACAGATCTGTCTCTGGGATGGTCTCCCCTTGTCTCCCTTAGCTCTGCAGACATGGATTCTGTGGTTAAAGAGCACAAGTGGAGGCTTGATGAAATCCAAGCGCCCCAGAAACTGGAAAGAGCAGCTTTGATGAAGCCCCAGTTTTGTACCTGTGTGTGCTCACTGCCTCCTTCTCACTTCTCTTTTCCTGCCTGGGAGAAGAAGCCAGCTTGGTCCCTTTGTGCTGTTTCAATGAGCAGCCCTATTATTAGGGAAATCCCTGACGTTTATTTCTGGCTTTCCAGACTTCTTCCTACTGCAAACTCTCAACTCCTAAGGGATGAAGGACTGCCACACAGGCTGTAATCCATGCCAGCTGTGAAGCAGGCTCTGTTCTAGAGATGCTCTTTTACCTTTCCCAATAGTCTCATGGTAACCTTCACTTACAAGTTCAAACCCAATGGATTGCTGTAACAGGATCCTCCCTCTGCAAGTGTTTTATGGTCCAGCTGGTGGACTGAAGCCAAGCACAGGCTGAAACAGAAACCACTGGGCCATGAACCCATTCTGTTACAAATGAGCAAATGCCTTGGTCCTGCTCCTGGTGTACCGACCCAATTAAGTTTAGTCAGGGAGCTAAACTCCCTCAGAAATGTTCTAATGAAAGCTCTTCCAATGGTTTATACACCCAGAAGATAACTCATGTAGAGGAGGTTTACTGCTCCAGGCTATCTCCCTGTGTCCTTTCCATGTCTGTGTGACACCAGGTGCCACCAGCCTGGTGAGTTACCTTGGCCTTCAGAGGTAACTTTACCTCCTTTCGTGCCACACCGTGCAGGCAGAAGGAAAATACTGATGCAGGTCGTTGATGGAGAGGTCCATCACTCCCATCCAAACCGGGAACTGCCCACAGTGATGCCCACTTGGAGTGGCAGGGAAAGTGCCATCTTCCATGGGAGCTGAGAACAGGGTCTTTGGGCATTTTGGGAGTTGAAATACCAAAAATCACAAATGTGGATCTTGATGAGGTGAAGGAAAGAACAGGCTGTTGGTGTCTCTTAGCCCTTTCTACTTGCTGACATCCTGCAGCATGAGTGTGCTCTAAGTTCTAAAATAAAAGCCCAAAAATCCCTTCCTCTCCCCCAGGTCTGGCACCAGGGACCAAGCCAACATCTTTACATTATTTTCTTGTTTTAATTTTTTTTTTTTTCTCCTTGGAAGCCACTAAGCTGGTTGGCTTTGAACGTTTTCCAAAAGTGCTCCTTGAAGGAACAATGTGAGCACTTCAGCACAAACACTTACTGTTAAACTGAAAAATAGAAAGATTTGGGCAAGCTTAATACCAAACAGTGCTGTAAATCAGGCCTATAATCTGAGAAGATCTGGCACGTAATTAATCTTTGGGGAGTCTCTGGGTAGCAACTTGCAGGTCGTTAGTCAGTAAACTCCCACAGGTCTCCCTGGGTTTGGGATTAAGCTCTGTGTGTGAATAATCATCTAATTAATCACCTCATGCAGGGGTTTTAGAGACCTTCAGTCTCTGCTCTTGGAAGAGGTGTAGGTTTAAGCACAGTTGTGCCACAGCATGCTAACAGGAGTCAAGAGAAATTCAGAGAGGAGGTAGTTTTCATCTCAGGTGGTGCACGAGGGTTTGAAGTTCTCATTTATTACAGAGGCAAACACTTCTCAACCATGAAATGAACCCAGGCACATTTGCCTTGAGATGATTCCTGAAAATGGTAAAACATCAGAGAGTTTTTTGAGGTGAACTTGTATTAAACTTTATGACAAAGGGTGTCCCAGGCTGCCTGCTGTCTCACAGATATCTGTAACTCTTTCTGATTCAAATTATCTATATTTGAGAACACTTTTGCCAGAATTAATGTCACCTTGTCAGGACCAGGTACTGTAAGCTGAACATATGCTTCAGCCCCATTTTTGAGCATCTTGATAAGGAGAAGCAGCCTGTGGGAGGAGGATGGAAGGGCCACAGGTGGGTTTTCTGTGGAATCTGGGCTGTGGATTGCCACCCAGAGTTGTGGTTCTTCAACTTGAGCTACAGCTCTTCTCAAGGGGTGTTTCACCCTCACTCACCTGAGAGCTCTCCTGCTCACCACACCTTGGTGAGGACCTGGGCTCTGCAATGGCTGGAATCACTGCCATATGAAAAAAGTCAGTTTCTCCTCCTTTGTCATGGAAAAGTCTCCATTAACAGTGTTCACCTGGAGCATAGTTTACCCTCTGGATGTGCTGCATTCTGCAGAGCACTCAGGGAAATCCGTGTTTTCTTGGTAAATATTAAAGAGGGAGCTGAAGTTAAAGCTGTGGAGACCTTTCTGTTTTGAATTTTTGACTGTTGTCACAAGAAACATGAAAAGTGTTGGGATGCAATTCCTTAATTACAAGTTTTCCAGGCAAAGGGTCTAAAATACAATTATGAAACTCTTTGGAATTTTGAGACCTTTTGAAACCTTAGTAAAGGGTCTTCTAACATTGTTTCCTGGAAGGAAACTCAGGTACAGTTTCTGCTCTTTCACTCTGCTGCAGCTTGCTACAGCATTTTTAATGCCCTTTCCCTATGATTTAAGTAAGAAGAAAATTAGCATTGATATGCACAATAGAAGCAAATGTCTGTTTTAAAGGTACCATTCTCCACAGCAAGGCCATGAATTTAATAGGCTTTTACTGTATTATTGATAGCACAATGCTGTGGCATTGAACCACAACTATAGGGAACAATCCAATTATCGTTCAATTGAGCCAAAGCAATTAGTCGGCTTAGGCCAGGGGATAAAGCAATCAGCTGAAAATGTTCAACAATCAGATTTGCAGAAAGCTGAAACTCACAGTTTCTTTCTTTCTTTCTCAGCTGACTCAGAGATCTCCTCCTAACTAATGAACACTGGCAAACAACAACTCAAAGTATGGTGGAAACTTCAAAAGGTCTGTGGCCAAGGTAATGAAGGCTTTTAAACAGGCAGGTTATTTTTGAGATGCACAAACTCATGGTCCTCTCTGTACTCCATCCTCCTATAGCACTGCAAAAAATACATTCAAACTAGTCTTCAGACTCTGACACTTATTTTCCCTATTTAAATCTTTAAAAAAGGAAAAGCAATTATGAAAAGTTATTGTTAGATCTGAGATATCAGGATGTAAGCACTGAAGTTGTTGTTTAAGTGGAAGTGTAAATTTGGGATATTTGGGACTGGCTAAACAAAAAATTATTTAATCAAAGCTTTTCCTATAAAAAGTATGTATTTATGGTAAGGTCACTAATATTTTCTGGAAAGGTTTTTCTCAAAACTATTTTTTTTTTTGGACATGGCACTGCATTTTGGTAAATATGTTGCCTATGTTAAGTAAGAGATTAAAGGACTCAAGCTACAGCATTATGTGAGTACCCTGTGTTCCTCCCTGTAGCTTAAGGATCTTTTGAAGGCGGAATTAACATGGCCAAAGCATTAAAGACTCAAACACTTTCACCTCAGCTGAATGAGCAATTGGTACATTATGGGTCTGACTGCTGTTCCACAAGTATTATACTCCCCTTGACTTGTTTTGGGATCGTTGCTACTCAGACTAATGGTTTATGGGATCCAAATGATCCTGTTTCTGGTTGAAAGAATTGGAAGAGTGTGCTTCATAACTGTACAGACTGTTGCTTTTGCCAACAAAACCTGAATACAGAGCAACTCTTCCTATCTGAGGATAATCTGCTTAAATATACTTTTTGTTAACCTGCCTTGTTCTCCTGCAATATGAAAAGTGCTCCTGTGTTTTGTTGTGCAGAGGAGCTGACATGGTGCTGCCGCATAAGAATTGACAAAACACAATTTGAATGGTTTGGTTCTGGAAATCCTGATCTGACACAAGTGGTCTTCAGGCATGGTCTGCTGAAAATCTCTGGGGTTTGATTCCATTACCCTGAGAAAAGTTAGAAGGGAACTTGATTTTTCCAAAGGCTGAGGGTAATGTGGGTTTGAGCAGAACAGGCACAGAAGAGTCTGTAGTGTTATAGACATGATTCCTTCTGCCCTCAGCCAAAGGAAAGGCTGCCCGAAAGCCAGTGCCTTTTGAACTCAGACCATCACTTAATAGGGAGATTATATTGTAGTAACCCAAAACTGCCTTGGCCTCTGAGCTGGGGTTAGACAAGAAGTGTTGGATTTCTCCGAATCAAATAAAAATGTAGAAATAATGCACACATTGGGGTCTCTTGAAGGTTGACATGAAACTAGGTCATGGCAGCTCTTTTGGAATTCAGTCTTTTGCCTGCATTTTTGTGTGAGGTGTTGTCTGGAGCACATACCGGGCACTGCTCGTGAGATAGACAGGAAGCCTCCCTTGGAGCTGCCTTTTGTGCAGCTCTTTAAAGTTAGCTCAGAAATCTATCAAAGTGAGAGCTTGTCTGGATAAAGGAGAGTAGTTAGGGTTTTTCCTGTCTAATTAATAGATTGAAGGCACTGATGTGGAATGGAAGAGTTCGGGCTAAATTCCAATCTAACATAGTGCTGGATGTGAAAATACTTCTGCATTAATAACAAAACTATGGGATTTACAGACTCTCATTTGCCTCTAGTGTTGATTAAAAAAAGCCTAATAAGCCCTTATCTTGTGCCTTCACATCTGAATGGATTTATAAGATGGGGATGGGGCAGTGGAAAAGGGACCTCGAGGTGTCTCCCCCTGAACACCAGACTGCAACATCAGCTGGTTTGGATTAGAGCATCTCTGCAGATGGATCTGGCCCTTGTGTGCTGTTGAAGGGGAGAAAACATCATTATCCTTGGAAATTCTGAGTGAATACAGAGTCTCTAAGTGTGAAAAAGGATTTTTCTTGCTTCTTAGTTTATCTTGAGGCTGTTTCTGAGTTCTGCCCATTTGCCTTCATGCATTCCAAAGAATTTGTCTCCAGAGTTGAAAGCAACTGTTGTAATGCTAAGTTAGAAATATTTGGGGAAGACATTAAAATAGAATTCTGAAGAGTTTATGACATGCTGTGCCATTATCTACCACTGTATGAAAGTTGAATAAAAAATCAACCAAATGAGCTGCACTATTCATGTAAAGCTTGCTAACCTATGAATAATGTGATCACCCCAGATACAGCATTGTAAAGGTTTTATCAGCATCACTGGAGTATTTTTATCTGTATTTGCATGTCTTAACAGGAGGAAGTAAAGGTACTAAGGTTGTAGAATCAACCTTTCAGTGCTAAAGGACTTGGCTCTGGGTTCTGCTTTTTTTGCCTTTTTTTCTTTTTAAGTTGATTGCCTGTGGTATGAAATGCTGAATTTTCCTTTCCTAAGAAAGCAAAGAGATCTGGTAACATTACATTGAGTCCATATCCATCTTCCTACGTTGCATGGAGTCATCAAACACACGTAGCACCATGGAAGGAATTTGTATCTGCTCAAGGCAGTGCCCACCTGCCCAGACACCCCTCTCCTTTCCATTCTGCTGAGCGTTCCTTAAAGCCATTCTGCTCTTCATAATGGGAGGAAGAGGAGGGTTTTATGGCTTAGCTGGAGGGTGCCTTGATAGCACAAACTTTCCATCTGTCTGGTGAATCTGATGCTGTGCAAACCCAGCTCTTCCCAAGTAGCCACCAGCTGTCCTCAGCTTTCAGGACCACTGAGAGAACTGTAGTGTGGGAGGGTGTGTGACAGCTTTATCTTTTTAAGAGACAAAACTCTACTGCTTTTCCTGCTCACCCTGGTTGTGCTGGTCTGAAGTTCCTGTTGCTGCTCAGCTCTTGAGTTACAGTAGAAGGTAGTGGGGAGAGAGCTGGAGAGGGACTTTTGACATGGGCATGTGTTGATAGGCAAGGGGTAATGGCTTTAAACTGAAGGTGGGTAGATTTATGTGAGATATTAAGTAGAAATTCTTGATTGTGAGGGGGTGAGGCAGTGGCACAGGTTGACCAGAGAAGTTGTGGATGTCCCATCTCTGGAAATGCTCAAGTCCAGTCTTAATGTGGCCTGGACAACCTGGTCTGGTGGAAAGACACTTTGCAGGGGGCTTGGAAATAGCTGGTGTTTAAGGTCCATCCTAACCCAAACAGTCCTATCATTCTATAACAAGATTGAATATAGTGGGGTAGGAGAAAGGACGGACTTTATCTCCAGAAAAGATGGTAAAAAATGCTATCTTGAGTTAAAATTATATTTCGTTGCCTTTTCCCAGTAGATCCAAGTCTCTGTTCAGGTAGAATTTGTGCAGTTCCTTTCCTGTGATCTTCTGAAGCATGTCTGGAGTCAGACAACTGTTGCAATAGGGGCTTGGCAATAGTAAAGTCACGTGGAGTGTGTGAAAACCTCTCCCTCTGCTGCTCTTTGATCTCCACCCTTTAGACGAGACACTGCGTGATACAGTCGGCTTACACTCAGCAGTGCTCCTTTAACTAAGTGGAGAGAAGCAGGGCCGTGGATCATATTGATGTGTGGCTGAGTTTGGTACTCAGCCTCTGGACTAAACTGCTGCTGCTTATTCACCTTTGTGATTGATCACTACTGTGTTGTGCTCTTTGATGTTGTGAGTCACTTATGAGACAGGACAGCCCTTCTCTGGCTACTAAACATTGCACAGAGGTTGCTAATTGAGTGACTCACTTCAGCGTGCCACTTTTAATGCCAGCACTCTTCTGGTCATTTGTCCAGGTTTCGTTCTGTGTGGGGTTATTGGCGCTGTGGGATACTTGAGCATTTGGTTGAGGTGAAAGGCTCCCTAAAGGCATGACTCACCAAAGTGGTCTGGTAACCAAACCACGAACATTTCTAACAGGAGAAAGGATTCCTCCTCTTAATCCTGAGGGTTGTGTTGTGTTCTGTTTGGTTGCCTCCTGCTTTGTCACACCTGCCCAGGTGTGTTATGTGATAACCTGAGCTGTGCTGGTGCTGTGCACATCTCCAGGACGGGCAGAGCTTGGCAGACCTTGGAGCACTGGAGCCAGCCCAGCTCTGCTGTCCAGCAGGTGACCCGCATGTCTCATGTCCTGGGGCTTTTTGTGCCCATGTGCGTGGAGGTATGAGAGGGTGGCTTTCAGAAAAGGGGCAGAAAACATCTTTTAAATGTAGCTGGGTTGTTTGATGTAGTCCAGCTGGGCCCAGAAAGCTGTTTTCTTCCATGGCTATGATTCTGCTCTGTGATCTTGTACTTGAGAGGTACTTCATGACTCTTGCTGGAGGTGTCTCAGCCCTCAGAGCAGCCCAGTGTGCAGAGCCCAGAGGAGTTCAGAGACAGCTGTACATCTGTTGCAGAGCTTGGAGCTAAGCAAGGGAACAACTGAGGCCTGGAGGCAGCAGAAGTCACAGCATTTAATGCTTCTGCTAATATAATCCTGCTGGTACATCTACATGCTGACACAAAGCAGCATCGCTCACTCCATATGGTAGGGAGAGGCCTTTGGTGTCTCAGTGGTCTCTCTTCAAGAGTAGGAAATGCTGTTTATTCCTCTCTTCCTCATCCCTGCCTCAAATAAGTGTGATTCCTTAGAGATGCTCAAGTCCCAAATGCTATGTGGAGAAAAGTTGAGAGCTGTATGGAAATGGATTGTGAGGACACAAAAATAAGATCTTCTCTGCAGTGTCTGTGCTGTCACTGCATCTCCTGGGGATTCCCTTTCCCATCCACGGTTCACTAAATTTATGCCATCTGCTCGGGGATGTTCTTGGGAAGTGTTTAGTGCCCAAGGCTGTTCCCTGCTCCCCCAGCACGGTGGGAGTCAGTATCTTTAGTTGCATTGCTTGGGTGAGAAATTGCTGAAGGCAAGAATCTGCACCAATTACGAGCAATAAATGCTGAGGAGTGAAGGCTGGGGAGGATGTCAGATTGCTTAACTCTCTTCCAACACAGTTGTGTTGGACATGCATTTCTTGAGATCTCCAAAACCTTGGTCAGCATTTCTGAGGTGATTGACAGTTCTTTGCCACCCCGGCTTTAGCATAGCATCAGACAGTGAAAAAGAGCTCTTCTGGGCCTTTCTCCATGGCCTGGCATTTTGACTCATAGGCACCTTGAACTCCAGAGGACTCCTGTGCCTAGGTCTGAGCAAAGAAACCACTCTGGGCTTGAAAATGAGGAGGCCTCTTACACATGCTTGAAGTAGGAAGGATGGAAAGCTCAGATGAGCGCCCGATGTTTAGTGGATTTTAGGTATTTTTAGTGGATTCCAGAGAGGGCCTTTTAGACCTGAGCTGTAAGAGGTGAACTCTTGGTGTGAGAAGGAAAAACTGCCTTTCTCTTCCTCTCAGGTAAGTTCAGTTTGTGGTCGTTTGTTATGATGAGTCTGGCAAAACAACAATCTGCTCATGTTTCTGCTGGTTCAGTCACCACAGCAGCTCCCACGCAGAAAAAGTTGTGAGAGCTTCTGGCAAACCTGGTTCAAGCAGCCCAGGACCCCTGTGCAGCCTTTGACTTTGCAGAGGAATTATCTGCCCCGTGGATAGGGAATACAACTCTCTGTATGGATCCTCAACAATTTGTAGATACTGCTTGCATCTTCTGTTTTTTCATTACTGGCCAATAGCAATGGCTGATTTAGTTAAAGTCTCTCTGATGCACAATTAAAAGTCAGCAAAGTCGAGGGGCACTCAACAAATTTAAGATCCTCTAGAACATAGTCAGTAGCTGTCTAAAGGAATAAACAAATGAGTTGGAAATCGAAATATAGTTTAACCCCAGCACAGATGCCTCTATATCAACCAGGAATTTTTCATTTTCCTCTATTATGTTTTGTTATGAGCTTTATTCATATTTGAGTCACATGCAGAAGAAGTTTCCGATCTTTCATGTCAGACTATAAAGAAATGTAGAAGCAATAACTTCTTCCAAATATTGTGTTCTAACCTTCAGATGGATTGCCTGCAATTATCCCACTGATGAGAAATAGTAATTCTCCCCAATGTATTTCCATGACACATCCTTTGAACTCACAGTGATCTGTAAGCATTTTAGCTCCTCGTAGAAAGAGTCTTTCGCTTGCTGCCTTGTAAACAAATTGAAGAATTAATGGTAAACTGAGAGAAAAGGGATGGTAATTTTTTTCTTTTACAACCAATAATGCGGAATCATTTTGGGTGCAGGAAGGGATAAGACACCCAACAGAAATGTCTCCCTACCTCAGTACTTAGCTCAGGAGTGTGTCTTCATTTTTAATTAGCCATGACTGTTTTCAAGTCCAGGTTTGCCAGTTCTCTAAATTTCAGACTTGTGTGAGTGCCAGAGTTTGGCGCCGTGTGTGTGTTTTCAAGCACAGTGGCACTGGCCAGAACCCTTTATGTGGTTTCTGACAAGCAGGTTTGGCTGGAGCCAACTGAGCTCCAGCCCAGCTCCAGCTGCAGAAACGCTGAGTTTTCCTGAACACAGGGAATCCAGAGATGGAATGAGACCTTCATGTGGAAGTCCACCAGCACACACAGGAGTGAAGGGAGAAGGCTGTCTTTCTTCTAGGACAGTCCAGACAGATAGCAAGTCTCAAAATAATCCCATCTTCTGAAATTCTCAGCCTGATTTGGAGGCTGACACCTCCCCAGTGTAGTGGCAGTGACAGTCACAAGCAGCCGTGTGCTCGGGTGTCCTCTCACATCAAGCACAACAACCAGAGTGTGTTGTGGCAGGAACTCTTCCATAGCACTGAGATAGGCAGCAGTGACAATGCTTCCCCAGGCTGTCAGGACTCCTGCTATATCCACAGCCACGGGATATTCCCAGAGCAAGCCAGCTATTTCCTCTTGTACCATAATTGTTTTCAAGTTCTGTTATGGAACTCTCAACAGACCTATGGCCTGTGTGCACCCTGCTGCAGGACTGATCTTTATTTGAGGGGGGAGGAAGGTTTCAGCCAGCTCTGCTCCATGCCACAGGGCCTGCAAGGCATCTCCTTGGTAAAGGAGGTGATATTTTTCAAAGGTGAAGCCAAAAGCAGTGCTTGGCACCTGTTCAGGTCAGCATGCCAAGGCTGTACACCAAGGGCAATTCGTGTCCTGTGGAGGTAACTTGCCTGCTCTGTTCTGTGCATCTTCCAAGATGAGCCAAGAGAGTTGTGTCCATCTTAGATGGCTTCCTGAAGGCTGACTGTGCTTACCTGGATTTCTGATGTCAGGAAGGTAGAGAACAGCTCTAAGGCTTTAAGCAAGAATAAAGCAAATTTATGATTATTCTGAAACCCCTTAAGGAGGAGGAGATGAGGGGAAGGAGCAGTAATTAAAGTAGATTTGCAGTTTCATTTAATGAGTTATGACTGGGCTGGAGAAAAGCTGGCAGAAGAACATTGCTGAAACCTTTTAACCAAAACAGTCTGAGCTTGATGGGAAAATCTTTGAGCCTTCCAGGAATAACTCATATGCTGATGAGGAGGCTATATTTTGTTTCCTTCCAGTAACATCTATGGGTGAATCAAGAAGAGGGCTCACTGTGCTGTGGGTTGCAGAGACTGTGTTGGGCTCTCAAAATGTTTCTGAAGAGTCCTGAATAGAGAAAGGATGTAGAAGACAAGGAGGAAGAAGACTAGCGTGGGTAATTCTAGAAAGAAAGATAAAGTCAACTGAAGTTAAAGAGGTTTCTGAGTTCCCATAATCTGCCTTATCTATATATTCTGGATTTACAAATGTTCTTATTAAAAACCAATCCCTTTCAAATGCTGTGAGTCCTCTTGTTTTCTGTAACTGGAAAACTTTGAATGTTTCTCAGCTTCATGTTTTTGAAGATCCTCAGACAAGAGGATTCTCATCCTATATAAATCATAAACTATTGGTAAATACACACTTATCTCATTGATTGTGTAGCTCTCTTCATCGGCATCCCCTTCTCAAAGGGTGCTTTATCCTATCTGACAGCAAATGGCATCCAGAGAAGCAAGGCATTTTCAGGAAGGTAGCTTGCCCGTGGCATGAACCAAGTTCTCTGCATTGCCTGGTCCCTAAATGGTACATATTTTCACAAAGGATTATGGTGGGGTGGGTTGTGATGGCTATCAAGGAAATCACTTTTCCATTAGGTGGCAGAGAATCTGTCCCAGCACAAAATGATAGAATAATTTGTGTTGAAAGGACCTTTAAAGATCATTTAGCCCAACCCCACTGCAATAAGCAGGGACATCTCCCACTAGATGAATATTTTCAGGTCTGGAAGCATATTACTGGTATTTCTTGCCAAAGGAACCTGTAACACAAACCTGCCTGCGAGTAAAAGAAATGGGAATATTCTTGCAAGGTGGCCCTTCTGCTTCTAGGAACACGACAGCAAATGTGTAAAAAGGGTTTGAGTGGCACAGAATTTAAACAGCTTTTTAAAAATCCACCTCAATTTAAAATTGAAAGATTATCCAATATTGCATAAGCTTGAAAAAGTTGGACAGATATGAATTTAGCAAAGTAGTTCCCGTGCCAGGCTGTATCTCTCTGGGAATAGGCCAGTAGGAAATATGTAGCAGAGAAGGGACTGTCAAAATTTTCAGAAGATGACGGTGCAGAGGCAGATCCCTTTGCAGGGCCAGCTCCTGGTTCCACAGCAGGACCCCCTGCACTTGGAGAGGTTTGTGTAGCACAGCCCGGGTGGGACCCTCTGCAGTAGGGTTGCTTGCTGGGTTTCATCACTGGGGCTTTCTAGCCTGAAAAGTTTCAGCCTCTGCATTTCCTACAAAAGTGTGGGAGCATTTGGGGAGTTACTGAGTACAGTACAGTTGCGTGGCCTCATTTGTCTTGAAATGTGAGTTGTTCTATGACTAATGAAATCTCTTAAATTCCTGTAAATAAAAGATGGGAACAGATTTGCTGGTGGAAAGTGTCCCAGCTCAGCAGTTTCTCTCAGCCCCAGACAACTGCCATTTGCTTGCATTACTTTCATGGATTTGTAAATATTGCAAAACACAAGGAGTTTAAATTTTCATGCTTTAATGTGAGGCTGTGGCTGCACCACAGCGGGGGATTGGGCTGGGAGCTTGCACACCAACCTGGGTGATTGATAAAAACACACAGGAGGGATAGGGTAGGAGGCTTCCCAGGGTGTAATTTGAGTTCATCATCTGTGTGGATGGAAATGTCCTTTCCAGGTAGAAACAGAAGCCTCTTGACTAAAATATTGGAGTGAAGATTTCTGTTTGAGCAGAGCAGTGAGAGATGATGGTGGAGGTCTAAGCTTTTCTAGCTCCATAAAAAAAAAAAAAAAAAAAAAGAGCTAATCAGTCATATTTGTTTTTCTTTCCCTGTTTATGTGATTTCTTACTGTTAGGAAACACTTTGGTTACAAATCTCAGACTGTCTTGGGGGAATAGAAATATCCTTTATGTGTTCTGGCTAAGCCTCTCTCAGGAATGGAGCGCTAAGCCCTCAGATAGTTCAGGTGGTCTTTTCCTGTATTAAATGAGTCTAAAGCTGCCCATTGCTGATTGTGCTGGGCTGGCCAGCCCTAAGCCCATCCACGTGCATTCATTTAAGCAACTTAGAAAAATCCCCAGGCTTGTAAGAGAACCCCTACATATTTCATAGCTTGCTGGGATGGTATAAGCCCTCACAATTTGAGGTAAGGGTTCTTGCTTGATGAGAATAGTTGCTGTGGTCAGAATATTTTAGCAGCTGTGAGCACCTGGCTCTTTCAGTATATGGTGTCTGATCATATGATTGGCCCTTTGTGAGCTAAGAAATAATTTCCCCATCGACTATCTTTTTTTAATGTAGTTTTCTTTCCTAAATTGCTCACATAGTGCATATAAATCACACAGCCAAACTGCATGTGGAGCAGACTTGCTTTTGGGTTTGTGAAGATATGAAATATGTAGCTTGCATTTTGCAATCATAGCAGTCCAAAAGAAAGTGTACATGCTTTTTGGAAAGCATCTTGAAGGTATTTTTCAGCATCTCCATTTTTAGGTGTCTGGCTTGAGGGATTTTTGGAGAATTTCTTCTCTGAAAAATTTATTTGAGTAAGCAACAGGTTATGAATACATTCAAGCAACTGCAGTCTGTAGTGAGTTCAGCAATTCAGAGTCCAGAGGCAAGGAGAGCTGCCAGACCTGAGGTGTGGAGAAGGACTGACACATTGGAAGCAGTTATAAGTGGACCCTGCTACATTAATTTCTTCACCACCATTTGGGATCTGAGAGGTTCAAGACCACCCTGCTCTTTTTAAGGTGGATTCATCACCCTTAAGCCAGTCACCAGGATCTGTCTGGCTCTCTTTGGCAGTCATGGCTGTGTCAGATGTAGGCACTCCCTGGCTGTAGGGGTTGCACTTGTACCTCCTGCATGGACAAAAATGATGTTTTTTCCCCGTGTATGCAGCAGTAGAAGGTGAACTGCTCTAAAACCATTTTATTTGCTTTGGTGATGACGGGTGGCACTGTCACACAGAAATGGTGTTAACTGAGAGCAAACCCACATCAATGTGGCAGTAGATGATGCAGAGTCCCCAGCCAATGTAGGTACCACTCTTTCAGGCCTCTTAAAGAGCAGTACACATGGGGATACCTCTTGGTTTGCTGCAGTTGTGCTCAGTGATGTGTCAAAACCCTGTGGGATCAGTGCTGGCTCTCTACCCCCATCTGTGAATATTTTGGCATGGCACTGGCTCAGGGAATTCTCCAGGATTTGGCCTGTTATTAACAATTTTAAAATGATGATTGCTCGCAAATCCTTTTTAATAGATACAGTGACTTATGTGTGTTTAATATAAACCCCATTTGCTTGGGGTTTCGGCAGCTGGGATGAATTGCACCCAAAAATGGTTTGGCATGCAAAAAATGATGCTCTCTGATCCTGGTAGTGTTGCACTGAAGACCCACAATGTTTGGCAGGCTGAGAGCTGTGTTTAATATGTACCAGTGCAGTGAGCACAGCTCTTGGGGGCCAAGATTGCTTTGCCATGACCACTATGACACTGCATACCTGAGTGTGCAAAAAATCCCCTGAAAACACTCTGCCTGCCATGTCTTATTGCTTAATGATGTAGCCAGAGGCAGACCTGACATTAAGGCCGTTCTTCCCTCCCGGTGGGGAACGCATCTTTAATCCCATCAGAGCAGATGCATTTAGAAACTGCAAGCAGAGCCTGCTCGAAGCTGTCACTCCGCTCCCTTAATGAGTCCATTCTTCAATCAAGGTAGTTTCTTCTCCGGGAGCTCAATGATAATGTTTGAGTATGGACTATTTATAGTGTTAGTGCCAGGCTCTTAACAGCCTAATGGCTGAAGCCAGGCATCTCTGCTTTCAAAAGCTGGGTCAGCTGGGGAGGGGGAGAGCTGGGCACGATCGCGGGCTTTGGCTGAGCTTGGAAATTCAGATTTCCTCAGAACAGGAGTCTGGAAAACCTGACGCCTTATTAATTCCCCTTCCTTCTGGATGGGGCACTGCTTAACAAATCATGCCAGGCGAGGAGAAGGGAAGGAAAATAAAGAGTGTGAAAATTAGTGCAAGCTTAGCGCTTGCTCCTGCAGCAGGGACTGCAGCACAGCACTGCGCTGACAGTGCTGGGGCTCACCTGCCTCTGTCAGCAGCTCTGCCAGCTCCATTTGCTTTGCTTAGCCTGGCTTTGCTTGTCCTGATCTGCCTGGACTATTCCTTTAAAGTAATGGGACTTGGACGTGGCAGAAGTTCTGGACTGGTGGCATGTTGTGCTTGGGGAAAAGTCACTTTTCTATGACAGCATCTTTTTTTCCCCCACACGTCTCCTATTACTTCAACTCCTCAGTTTTCAGGAATTATTTAGGACTAGACAACCTAGTGAGTGGGTGTGTGCTAATACTGCATTTTGAGCCTGAACTGGAGCCGTTGTGTCAAGCTTTCCTGCGTTTTCTGTCAAAACGCTCAGGATCTGAAACTGTATGATAGATACTCAAATTCAGGCCCTGCTAATTATGGACTTTTCTCAGGTCAGTGAGGAGACGGAAGAGTTTTCTTAGATCTGTAAGCTGTGAAAATGCACTTGACCTGTCCATAGGGTTTCCATAGCCTCCTCCTGAGGCTGCTTGGATTTTCAGGGTAATAAAGGGCATTGCCCACAAGCTCTCTGCAAGTCTTGGCACTCAGCCCATCTTGCACACTCACCTCTTATTTTGCAAGCTGTCAAATGCCTGCTTGCATGCTAAGAAGAGCTTGCTGTACAGCTTTCAGATAAAATATTTATGAGTGGTTGAAAATTATCAGTAAAAGCATCCAACCATGGCTATGCAAAGGGGAGAGTTAGAGCTTTACCAACACCCAGCCTTCCTCAGCAAGGAAAAGCTCTGCCAGTTGTCCTTCCTGCCACCAGCACGTTGAAACCAGAGTCCAGACCTGCATAACAGGTAGTTTTGAGGATCCTGCCCTCACCTTGGTTTTAGTTATTGCACTGTCATATTGCAAATAACTCTGAGTGGTTTTGGAGGAAGGTCATTGGATCAGTAACAATTTCCCCTCTGGAGCTCTGACAAACTTGCAAGTGCATGGGAGAGGTTCTGTGTGTGTTTTATCTTAGTGCACTTACTGCTTCTGCCATGAAAGTGCTTGGTATTATTTTTTTAAAAATACATTTTCTTAGGCCTCGTCATCTTAAAAAATAATTGTGTTCAACAAAGCGGCATCATATCAAAATTGCCTTTACTCCACAGCCTCACACTTCAATTCTGCTCCTCTTCCTGCTTTAAGAAAGCTTTGCTGTTCCTCATGCTGCAAATATATGACTCAGAGGAAAAAAAAATCATAAACCCAAATCAAACCAATATTTTTTCATAAATGAAACAAGGCTGTGTGGAAGCTTGGCATCGCCACTGATATTGCAAACAAACCTTGTTTATGATAATCAAATAAGCTGTGGTTGTTTCTGTGCCAGTAAAGGAGGCAATTGGGAGGACAGGGCACAGCAAGCACCACCTGCGTCTGCTCCTACCTGAGATGGGCTCTTTTGGAGTCTAAATCAGTGCCTTACACACTGCAGCTGAAGCTCTGAATTTCAGTTCTCAGTGTGTTTATACACAGTGGTCCTGTGAGTGCTGTTCTTCATACTGTGGGGATCTGGACAGACTTTGGACTGGGGCTGTGCAGATCAGGCTCAAACACTGTTTATTCCAGGGTTGCCATCCTCCTTCCATGGGGGAATTCAGACCAAGGCTGCTGAGGAAGGCTTGGACAAGAGTGAGTGCTCACTCCTCAGGACATAATCCTCTCTGCAGCTCTGTGTGGGAGAAAATTCCAGTGACACTGACATTTCTGTAGGTCCAATAGGAATTTTCCTTCCCCTCCTAGTTTTCTTTCTTCCAGGCTTAAATCACCACAGTTCTCACTTGGCAGAACAAACCTGAAAGCCCTTGAGATCACGCCCTTGCTTAGGGCCCTCACAGTCTAAGCACCAGTGCTCCCAAATTTTGTGGTTCCTGGCGCCAGATGCATTAAGTAGAAGGTCAGATGGGATGACCAACATAGTTTCTAATGCTTTACAAGTCAGTGAGTACCAAGGCAGTCAAAACACTGAACAGGAGCTTCTTTTTAGTCCCTGAAATGTTAATGATTGTGTCCTGTAAAAGACCACAGATTTCAAGGCCTGACATGTGAGTTGCCCTTTGCTAATTAGAGCCAAAGGATAAGAAACCATTGCACCAGAAGTTTAAGTCCAAGTCTTTATGCATTTATTTACTGTTGTTTCACTGGCTGTTAAACTATTTGCTAGTACTCATCCCAAATTCATGAAGTACTATAAATACTCGCAGAGAAAAACTTCATTATTTTTTCATAAAGGACAAGAAATACAGTTGGGAAGTTCAGTTTAGTAGTCCTGCTTATGAACAACTGAGGGCTTGCTGGGTTCCCATTAAAAGCTTGTCAGGTGGTGCCTGTGTTCCGAGCCCTGGGTGGCCTGTTCCAAGGGTAAGATGGAAAAGTTAAACATTTCTAATTAGACATATTCCCATATGTGAGAGAGACAACCATCCTCTGATGGAGTACTTCATACATTCTCTAAATTTGGTGGAAAACCATCGCTGCCTATTACCACCTGCCAAGCTGCGTGTTTGATTTTTAACCCCAGGTCCTCTTTTAGGTCCCTTCATGCTGCCAAATAAAATTATTTTGGTATGAGTAGGCATGGAATTGTGCCCATTTGTTAAGAAACCATTTTGGTGGACTCAAGCTCTGGAACTCAGTGCTTATGTATCCTTAAAATGTGACAATCTCTCATTCAGATCATGACGAACTTGAGCTGATGGAAAACAGGTGCTTTTGTTCCTTGCTTGTGGTGTCTTGGCACAAGGCCTGTTGTGGTGATGGGGGGCACTGCTGCTGCCCTTAATAGATTTTACCTCAGACATAATCTGACTCAAGTTTTCAAATTATTATTATTACTGTACTCATTATACCCACTTAAGTGATATTTTAAACTCTCCTCTGAGTCACCAAGTAGGTTTACTCCCCTTCCCACTCATTCGTAATATTTTCTAGATATTCGCCCAGGTTAATGCTCATTAATTTAGGTTCCAAAATTAATAATCCCCTGATAAAATACTCCAGTTTAAATAACTCCTTAGGCTTAAGGCACATGTCATGTGTGAGTCATAATGTATTCCCACCACTTTGAGAAGAATATTGTTCACAGTGTCATATCCAGAAACATCAAATTATCTGCTGAATATTTAGAAATGAGTGTATATTTGGTAACTAGAAAGAAGAGATATAAATGCATGTTCCAAAATGCTATTATTGTGGTGATACTTATTAGGTGTTTTTATTTGTTGGCTGCAATATTGTAGTTTAAACACATCTGACTTATTTTCAAAAGTTAAATGGATGAGACACTCCTAAGGGAATGCTTGTAAGCATTTTCTAAACTAATTTTCTTGCAGGCTGGAAGAACACTGATGTATCCCTCAGCCATCCCTTTTACAGCTTGGTCTGCACTAAGCTTGGCTTCAAAATTAGGCAGTCTGGGAGAGCAGATGTAAATGTCCTGCTCTGTCCCTGTCCCGTTGCCAGTTTTCAGGATAGTCTCAATGCCTTGGCCTTCCTAGGTGTGGTTTAACCCTAAATGGCAACTAAATACCACACAACTGCTGCTGACTCCCACCTGCCCTGGTGGGATGGGGAGGAAAATCAGGAGAAATAGTCAAAAAAACCCCAAACTCATGGATAGAGATAAAAACAGTTTAATAACTGGAACACAGTAAAATATAATAATACTAATTATAATAATAATAACAATAATAATAGTTGTAATGAAAAAAATAAAATAAATTAAACCCAGGATAGACAGGTGATACACAATGCAGTTGCTCACCACCTGCTGACCAATGCCCAGTCTGTCCCCAGCCACCAACCAGCACCTCCCAGCCAACTCCCCCAGTTTACACACTGCGCATGACGCTCTGTGGTTTGGAATCTCTCTTTGGTCAGTTCAGGTCAGCTGTCCTGGCTGTGTCCCCTCCTGCCTTCCTGTGCATCTCCTCACTGGCACAACATGGGAAACTGAGGAGTCCTTGACTCAGGGTAAGCACTGCTCAACAACAACTAAAGCATCAGTGTGCTGTCAGCATCATTGCCATACTAAATCCAAACTCCAGCTACTAGGAAGAAAGTGAATTCTATCCAAGCTGAAACCAGGACATTTGGGTTTAGTTGCTAGTGTGGTGAAGCAACAATCTGGAATGAGTCTGGGGACTAGGCTGTAATCTTGGTAGCTGCTTGTCTATGGCACCAATAAATTTCCTCCCTTGGAGAAGAGGGAACAAGGGATGGCTGGGGCGTGCCCAGACCCTCCAAGAGTGTGGCTTTAGCTGCCTGTTTGCTCAGCCTGCATCCCACTGAGAGGGAGGGACACTGCTGCTGGATCGTGGCCAGCGGATCCCACCGTCAAGCTTTTGACGTGTCAGCTTCTGCTTGTGGAAAACTCCATCTGCAGGTTTACAGAATGTGATGTCTAAAGACAGATTGGCACCGAGAGCCAGGCGGGGCCCCTGCCAGGGTGCTGACAGTCACAGAGCGTCAGCAGCAGCCCCGTGTGTGCCAACGTTTGGAAATCAAAACCAGCTTTTACCTAAACCACCAATCCAGAGTCTGAAGTGTTCACATCTCCTTCCCTGGGGATGTCGCCCACCCGGGCTGGCACAGGGACTGAAGGGTTGTGTAACTTTGCTTGCCACTCTCAGTTAATACATAGAGGAGTCACAGCAGCGCAAGAGGTGCCTGGGTGGGGGTCATTAAAGAACACACGGATTGTCAGGGCTAGCGAGGTGTGTTGGTGTGATAAGAAATACAGGCATCAAAAACGTGGTTCTGATGTCCTGTGGGGCACACCAGCACTGCACACTCCAAGGCAAAGGCTCGGACCCTTCAGCTACACGAACACAAGGGGAGGAAAAGCAGGTAGGAAGCAGGGAAGCCCTACAAGCCCGGTGGGCACTGCAATCCAAGAGGGATGTGACCAGTGAGACGTGGTCTAGGCGGGAAATGTAGTGCTGATGGTGGACGTAGGAAGTGAACTTTTTGTGTGGGAAGATGGAAAGAATGGGGTCTCCTGAAAACAGAAAGCCAAAAGAGAAGGAAAGCAGTCCTCAATTGTGTTAAGTGTGTAAATGGCTTCAAAGAGCGGGGGAATCATCTGTTCAAGTACATGGTGGGAAGAATCAGTAATAATGAATTTAAATTAAAACAAGGGAGGTTTAAATTAGCATAAGAATTTTGTCTCTAAGTATAGCAAAAAAAAAAAAAACTGGAATAGGAGGTGGAGCCTCTGTTATTCAACCTGTCCCTAAATTCTTCAAACAAAATCAGTCAAGGATGGCTGAGGCAGTTAGATTTTTTAATATTTTTTTTCTCAGCCTTATTTTTTGATGGGGGTTGGCAGGGGAGCAAGCAGGTATTTATATCTATTTTCTCTTTCCTCTTTAAGAGTGATTTTCAGCTCTGCTACCTTGTTCTTCCTCAAATCATCTCTATTTAGGTGGGGTCATGATCTGAAATGACAGCCTTCAACTGAGCAAAGGATTTATTTATTTAGGACGAAACTGTAAATTTGGGAGTTCTCCTTTGATTCTTGGCAACCAGTGTCTAAATCTTTCCCTCAGAAGAAGAGGGAAAAAAATTACCCTATATTGTTCTTGATTCTGTGACAGTCTTCCTGTGTTACCTTTGGCAACTCTCTAATGCACCCCAGAGTATCCAGGTGAGGACAGTAATCTCTATCCTTCAGAGAAAAGGGCAGATTGTACTTTCTTAGTGGCAAAGACTATTTCTTCTCTGTGCTGCCCCTATTATGTGGAGTCACACTTTAAATCCCCCTGCAAATGCAATAGGCAGTAATCTTCCCTTGTCGAAATCTGAGATCACCGGTGTCACACAAATACAAAAAGCTCCCAGACAACACTTCCGAGACGAAACCCTGTGATAAGGTGTTTAAGGAGTTCAGAAAAAAAGAGGAGAGCGCTCACTACTGACACAGACAGGCGTGCTCAGCCCAAGGCTCTGTGTCTCCAGGACAGGCGTGTGCTGGTGAGACCTTCTCAGGCATTTTGGTGCCACACGGTACCTGCTGGTCTTGCAGTGCTGACCTCTGGAGTCATTAGCAGCTGTTTGGAGTTATTAGCAGCTGTTGGGAGTCATTAGCAGCTGTTGGGAGTCATTAGCAGCTGTCTGCTTTTGGGAAGCTCAGTCCCCTGAATGGGACATGACACCACCGCAGGGAGTTACGTGCTGCAGCAGGTTGCACTTGTGCAAAACAGGGGTTTTATAATGCCTGAGGTCCTTACAGGGGAGAAAGTAGTTCTTTAGGCTCAGAAAATGAGACAATGGTTATCTTTATTGCCACCCTAAAGTTTTTGACTTCTCTTCCCTTTAGAAATGGTTTCTACCTGGTTCCTGACTCATGTTTCCTCATCAACATTGCTCTTGGGCCCACCAGAACTGTCTCTGGTCGTGTCCACGCTGTGAAATGGCTCTGTTTACTCTGCAGGCGACACACCCATGGTGTTCTAGGGAGACTCCCTGAGGAGTCCCTGCTGGCCAGGCAGTCTGCACTCAGGTGGGAATGTACTGCTTTTTGGAATGGCAGAGTGCCAGCCTCGCTCAGTTTCTCCTGGTGTGGTCCTTAGGGTTTTACACCTTCTCACATGGGTATTTTTTGCTTGCTTGAGTTACTGCTATAATCACAGCAACTTGATTTTTGTGTTCCTCTCCCATCCTTTACTTGCACACCATTAGCCTGCAGACTATTGGAGCTCACCAACAATTTTCCAGGGAAGAAAAACCAGTTTTACACAGCTGTAAATGAGTACAGGCAGACAGCTGAATCCTGGGCTGGAGCTATAGAGCTGCTGCCTGATGGAGTTTATACACTCACCAATACAGTCAAGTTTTGCTAATCTGTGCTGAAGACGGTAACTTTTGCACTTGAATTTCTGTCATTCATTTCCTTTCTGTAGAATCATAGAATCATTAAAGCTGGAAAGGACTTCTGAGATCATTGAGTCCAACCATCAACCTAACACCACCATTTCCACCAGTAACCAGTGTTCCAAAACCCACATCTACAGTTTTTTTGAACACTTCCAGGGACAGTGATCCAAACTGTCCCCTGGACAGTCTGTTCCAATGCCTGACAACCCTTTCAATGAAGAAATTCTTCCCAATATCCAATCTAAACCTCCCCTGGCACAACTTGAGACCATCTCCTCTTGTCCCATCGCTTGTTACCTGGGAGAAGAGACTGACCCCCATCTTTCTGCAACCTCATTTTGGGTAGAGAAGACTAAGGTCCTCCCTGAGCTTCCTTTTCTCCAGTATAAACACCCCCAGATCCCTCAGCTTCTCCTCATCAGACTTGTACTCCAGAGCCATCCCCAGCTCCATTCCCGTCTCTGGACATATTTCATCATCCTTCATCATCTCTCTACCTGAGAGCCAGTGGATTCCTTTGTTAGGAACTGGAAGCTCTATAGGATGATAATTATTTTTTTAGCTAAGTACCAAAGCAGTCCCAGGGACACACTGTGCCAGGGGTTTTCAGATACTGAAGTAGAAGACACCTTTTAAAACACACGCTCATTAGGCTTGATTCAAAATTCTCCATGTCTTGGAAAGTGGCAGTGGGAACAGCTTTTTAGCCTGGAGAAGTGTTGGTCCGATCCTGACTTTGTAGTGTCAGTTTGTGCATGGTGTTAGCATCTGTTTTCCCTGGCACTGAAGCTTGAGCAGTGAGGAAGCCGAGATGGGGAAAATGCAGAAAGCAGGATGGGCTGAGCCCCTACAGACAAGCACTGAAGTATTTCTATTCTTAGTTGGTCTGTCATTGTGCAAATCCATGAAATCCTGTGACACTTCTACAAGCTTATGAACAATTTTTTCCTTCCAGAATTCAAAGCCCCATGACTCTTTTGTTCCAATCTCTTCCCCCTCACCAAGCAAACCCCAGGACTTTTCTCTGGGCCCATTAGAAGGCGGCACTTCTGCCTTCACCTGTTTAAAGCAGGAAACTAAAAGAAAACACTCTCCTGCTGCAGGGGAGGAAAAATCCACCTGGCAGTGACAGTAACAGAGAAGTGAGATTTTGCATGGAGGGCAGGCACACTCAAGGTGAGACCTCTTTGGAGAATGATCACATTTCAGGGGGACTGTGCAGAGACAATGATGCTTTCTGAGACAGGATTCAAAGAGGAGCAGAAGAGTCAGGGAATGAAGCATTCCTGGATTTGCCTGTGGAACCAGCTTCAAGAAGAGAGCAGCTGAGGCACTGGTATAATAACCATGAGAGAAGATGCAAACCCTTCGGTTTAAAGCTGTTCTGCTTGAATGCTATTGCTATCAGGCACCCTTTTAAGGCACTGAAAGCTTTGCCAGGGTTAAAGGAAAAAGAGGCAAGGGACCCATACAAATAGTACAGCAGTTTGACTGTCTAGCTCTTACTGCATGGAAAACTTTTGGATGCCATGATAGCAGCAGCAGCAAGAAGCATGAAGTCTGATAACTCAGTGTCTTTTCCCTCTGATCCCTGATTTTTTGTGCTGAGCAAGGGTCTAAGGGCACTTGTGGTTTCCCGTGGTATCCAAAACCCCAGATTTCATTCAACATCTGCTTTTGGTCTGTCAGTCCCCTGTGTGGGGTGTTCTCCATTTCACATCCTGCTCTGCACGTGAGAGGTGTGTGTCTGTCTGAAGGGATTAGATCCCATCTTGTAGCACTTGCAAAAACGCTTATCAAGCTGTGGGACAAAGCACAAGGAACTGAAGTGAGAAGCGACAATCTGCTCTGTGCAGCAGGGAAGCACTTGGCAAAGATGCAATTTATAACTGAAAGAGTTGCCAAGTTTTTTTTTGTTTTAAGTTGTTCTGCTGACTTTTGCAGAAAGGTAACCTGGGAGATTGTAGGATGGCTCCTCTGAAACAGATTTCTGTAGAAAGTGGGGTGTAAAAGAACAAGATATGGTGGGGTAAATTCCCAGCTTCCTAAAGGTCACTTTATATTTGTAGTCAAATTGAAGAAGATCTGAGATGACCATAATTGCAAATGATAGAGCTTCAGTAATTAATAGATTATTCTAAATTCTTGATGGGGAATGGGGAGTTTGGGGCAAGTCTGGATAGCTAGTCCTGTAAACAGGGACTTAAAAAAGCCCCAGACTGGTATAAAACCAATTATATAACCCAAATATAAAACAAACAAGTAAATAAATATATACAAAGCCATATATATAACTCAAACCATCTCTCCCATCCCTGGCAGTGTTCAAGACCAGGTTAGACGGAACTCTGAGCAACCTGGTCTAGTGGAAGGTTTGTTGCTCGTGGCAGGGGGTTGGAATGAGATCATCTTAACAGTCCCCAAACCATTCTATGGTCCTGTGATAAAAAAAACCAAAAAAAAAGTGGAAACTACCAGTTTAGCCATAATTTATGTGAACTTAATTGCATTATAAGACATCTTGTCAGAAGATTTTCTATCAGCTTTTTTTTCTTCAAATCAAAACTGAGTTACCATCAAAGAGCAAAAAAATTGCCCAGAAGGATATAATTTAAATTCTGTTTCTTTTGGTGGGGATTCTTAGCATGAGTCTGGATCTGATCTTGACCAAAACAGTCAGGTTGTTTAAACTTGCAGGTTAAGGTTGCAAGTGTGAGAGCACAGGGAGGGCTGGGGGCTCCCCAGGATGGCAGGACAGGCCATCACAGCCAGGACCTGTCCCACCACCTCACCAGGGAGTGGAGCACTGGGTACCCAGTGGTGGGATGGGAATGACAAGCCAAGGCCAAGTCACCAACCCTAGAGGGGATGTGGATGAGGGATCAGCAGGGCCATGGGCAGGCACGGACATGGAATGACTCTGCTGGCACTGGAGCTCTGCTTTTCACATGTATTAAGATCTGATTGCATCTTCTGTATTCACATTAACACCAGATAAATCGTCCTGCAGCACTGTGTGCATTCCTGTCACTGTGGGAGGGGTAATCCCACAGCAGGGGAGGTGTCACACGCAGGAGGTTTTTGCAGGCAGACCCAACCATGAGATGTTCTCACATCATCAGACAGTTTGGACATTAGGAGAAATCAGTTTCTCTGACAAAGACATAACAGAGAATGTTCCTTACTTTGCACAGGAAACAAGATTCAAATGTACATTTTATTTTAAATGCATGTTTCAATTCACTTCAGGGTCTCTCTCTGTTAATCTTTCTGTCCATGCTCATCTTCTGTAATATTTGGGGTTCCAGTGTTGCTCAGAAAGGTTTTCTAATTGCTCCTGGCTAGGCAATTGCCTTTTTTGCAGGTTGGTTGAATTCTGTTTGATAATTAGTCCCATGTCAGCTGTATAAATGAAATAATCATCTGACCAACTGGAAGTTGCTTGCAACGGCAAAGCAGCTAATTAGAAAACATTCATTTTGCAGTGCTCAGTTCGATCTGCATCCTTGCTTAGTGCACACTGCTGTGCACACATCCCTGGGCTTTGCTGATCTGCTGTCCAGGGCCAACAAGCGCCAGGTCACTTCTTTTTTAACTTCAGCCTCCAAGTTTAGACAAGTCTCTATGAGCTGCAGCCCTGAACTTTCATAAAAGTGAATCCTCAGAGCCTGTGGCAGAGCTGTGTGAATCTGCCCATTGTGAACAAGGGAACAGAATGCAGGGTTTGGATATTATGGGGGGTAAAGCTCTGTAATTGATATGGGTTTCTGCATTTAGAAAAAGAAAGAAAAATCACTAATGTACTTAATTCTCTGTTGCTCAGTGTGCTACCAATAAAAAGAAGTCTCAAGCAGGTTGTGTACCATCAGAAGCAAAGGAATAAAAGCAAATGAGTGTCAGAGCAGAACTTGTTAAAGGAAAATAAGAGGAGAAACCAGATCCTTGATGAACAAATCCTCAGGATTTGCTCTGAGTCAAGCATGCAATACTTGCTTTTTACCAGCCTTCCCAATCAAACCTGGGAATCATCTGGGGCTGTCTCTGAAGCCTCCACCGTTCAGAATATCAGATCCTCTGAATACAAAACACATTTAAGCATTTAACATTTCTCTTGGTGCTCACTTAGCCAGAAAAATGGGCTGTGCTTAAGAAGGTGCTTAAGCATAAGTTACCTGCATATCTCTGCAAAGGGCAAGAAACAAATTCTCTTCAAGTCCTTTGAAACTGCAAGTTCCAAGCTGGCTGAAAGTTGGGGCTACTTGCTGGTTTGCCTTGCTTGGGAGAATGACTGAAATGGAAGATCCCTCTCATTTTCCCTTTTCTGAGGGATCCTAATGTGAGAGTGAAAATAAATGCCACTATGACAGTCAGGAACTGAGCAGAGATTAATACATTTGTTTTCTCATTTCCATTCCTAGAGTTCTGTTCAACAAGCAGTGCATGGAATTAATTCCTCCCAGCAGTTTCTTTTTTTTTTAATGAAGGAAAATTTTACATACTACAGCATTAACTGTCACTGCATCATTCCTTGCACACAGACTGCAAAATTCCTGTGGTTCTCATCACGGGCTGTGCACTTGGGGCTGTCATACTCTGTTCTTAATGGTTCAGAATTGTATGAAATAATGTCTTACTAAACTTGACCCACGTTTTTTCTGCCCTTCACACCTCTCCTACTTTACATGGGACGGATGTTCTGATAAAGCTGAATACTTTGATGTGTTTATCTACTTTACACAACAGATTTATCCAAGTGTAGAAATGTTAAAGGACTTATTTTTCAGTTAGCAGCTCCTGAGGTGGGGTTCACTCTGGGCTACATGAGGGGTGACTTTCCCATTTATACCATAATTCGATTGTGTCAGGTGATGGCAGAGACGCAAATCCTTATTTAAAATAAGATAAATGCATAATTCTAAGAACGTGAGGGAGGCCTATGAGAAGCCCTGACCTGCACATGGAAATTGTTTGTCATGTCCAACACAATGCCAACAATGACAATGATGTCCCCATCCCTGGCAGTGTTCTAGGCCAGGTTGGATGGGGCTTTGAGCAACCTGGTCTGAGGGAAGGTGTCTCTGCCCATGGC
>QWTY01000164.1:11039-26193 GCA_008033365.1 Pseudorectes ferrugineus | reverse complement strand
CACCAAAATCTCAGAGGTTTTTTCAGATATGATGACCACTGACCCTGTCCTCTTTTGCCACCCCTGTAGCAAGAAAGAAATAGTGACAGCAGGAGAAGACACAGAAAATTTTGTCTTCTAAATGGTCATGTTTGGGATTCAGGTAGCAGAATCACTGCACAGGGTGTGTAGAGCTTTTGTCACAGCTCAGCTGTTGGCCACAGATCCCCAAAAGCTGCCACACAGGGGTCAGGGGCCCGGGAGCTCCGTCCAGAGCATGCCAAACAGGTTGGTTAGAATGTGACTTTTGAGGATACTGGATGGAAAGGGGAGCTCAGCTTCTGACAACATTTGTGTAAGTGCTTCTGAGGGGAAGCCACAGCCACAAGCCTCTGTGCTTTAGACCCTTTTTCTCCAGGCGTATAAGCAAGCAGTGGGACAGAGAGTTTGCCTGGAGAAGCTGTGCAGTCTCCATTGGAGATATTTGAGATCCAGATGGGTCAATCCACAGCCAACACTGTAACTCTGAGCTCAGCTTTGCCTGACTCTCTAAGCAGAACAACCCTGGGGTGTGCTTACCCCGGTAAGCAGGACAAGGGATGCAGCCTGTTGCTTGGTGGACACCTTTCTTCAGGAGGTGGTAAAGGATTCATTTTCCTCTGGGGACGTGTTCCCATGAGCCATTGACTGTCATCTCTGCTCTCACAGCTCTGGGAGGAGCTGGGGCAGCGTGTGGCTGCTTGCCTACCAAAACACTACTCACTGTCTGCGTGGCCAGTGTGGGGTATAAATACTTTATACTGTTTTCCATCAGTAGATGCATAAGAAAGGTCACGAAAACAGTTCTGTGCAGTTTTATTACTTAGTTTGTTCCTCTTGCCATAAAAGATTGAATTTGATATCTCTTTTTACCTAAATCAAAGAACAAAACCCAAGCAAAAATTCAGTCCAGTACAATTTTTGGATAAAATTTCAGCTACATCGTTTTTGAGAAAAGCAGGAACATTTGTCAGGCAATTTTTTTTTTTTTCTGATTTTTCAGAATGAAAACTGGGTATGTTAGGGGGTCATGCAGGCACAACTAGTCGGCAGAGCTCACCTGCAGTGGTAAAGAATGCAGATTAAATTGCTCTGAAACTCCTTTTATAATAATACCACTCTGTGGGTACGTAGAGCACATACCCAAGGATATGTGAGTCAGTCTCCATAGGCACAGACAGGCACAAGGTGGAGAAGTTTGAAAGAGAGATAAAACATACAACCTTTTGAAATTTATCAGCTTAGAGCATAAGGTAATACATAAAAGAAAAATTCATTTTCTGTGTTTACAGTTTATGTTAAATGCCATTGTAGATAGAATCTCAGTTACAAAGGCAGACGGTTTGGTTCAGGGTGATTTGATTACTAGCTTTTTTAATGGAAATGTCACTATTTCAAAGCAGCAATGCTGAGTATTAACTTCAGGCATGTCATGTGGCAACAAGTTGGACTAATCTCTTCTGTCACAACGGGTTTGGTTCCTCCTTTTTTTTTCATTTTGGGTTTAAATAAAACTAATAAAAATTTCTCAACAGTTGTGCACAAATAGCAGCAGTTGGGGAAGGAAGCCTGTGCCTGCCCCCGCTCAGTGACAAGGGAGGAATCACACAGGTGAGAGAAATGCTTCAATGTGATATGACAGATCATCGTCACTGCTCCACCACAGGTTTTGTAAATCCCTGGTGACAGGCTTAGGGCAGCCAGCTCGCAATCACCTGAGAAGCTGCTATGCTTTAGTCATTTAAAAGTCTAGAGGCAAGCACAAGAAAATAGTTGAACTGATGTCATTAGTGACTATTTGGTTTGAGAAAAATTCTCTGATATATATTTTTGTCAGGGAAATGTCTTTGTCAGCCTAAATGCTTACATCCCATGTTTCAGCTCTGAACATTTATTTATAGCCTAAAAAAGCAAAATTGCAACAGAATGAAAAAACATAGTTTATGTGAATATTTGCTTCTCTGAAAGCTGCTGGAAAGAAATTTTAAAATGACCTTTTCTTTCTGCGTATTAAATAATATCTACCATTCATAATGGTGTAGTTTATTTTCATTGCATGACTGGAGGTTTTGAGTTTCCTTTAGGAACACATCAAGTTAACTTGTGCACAAGGCTTTTGCAGGCTTGTCATTGTGCTGTCTCAGTCACGAGGTGAGGCAGTGAGTAAGGAGCTTTGGGGGTCAGATGCTCCAGCTGACCTTTGAGACCCTACTTTGCACAGATATTACACCTCAGCAACATTCTTTTGTCCCTTGCAACATAATCTCTGCTCAAATATTACCATACAGGACCAGGCTGTTGTTGATATAAACATGTTTTAAAAGCATTTTTGTACATTTATTTTGTAAATCTTATCTATAAATCCCTTCAATGAAATTTCAGAGAGTTATTCAGCTGTGAAACTATGCAGAGGAGACATTTTTCTCATCCTGGGTCAGCATTTTCTGACTTTCTGTAAACACTCTCTCACATGATGCTCGTTAATAGGCTTCCTCATGCAGAAAATTCTTGGCAGCCACTGGAAAAGTTCTCCAAAAGACAGATTACTTTCCCTTTGCCTGAGGCCAGTTGCTGATCATGGCCCTTACGTAGCATGACAAACACGGTTAATATCAGAACATGCAGCCAGGACTCTGAAACACTCAGTCATGCACCAGTTAAAGCTTGGCCTACCAACACCCCAGGAGGTATATTAATATGCTGCAACCTGTTGGTACCAGTTCCCAAGAGTTTTAAAAGAGGTGGGGGGAATGGAGGATGAAGACAGTAAAGGATGAATGTAGCTGGAGTTCACCCAAGGGCACACTGCCATGGCCTGAGGACACTAATGTGATGGACTGTTCCTGCCAGCCTCTCCTGGGGGGTTTCCAGCCCTGCTCATGGCCCAGGACCACATTTCAGTTCAACTGGCCCCCAACCAATATCCCATCCAGCCCTCAACCCTGCCCCAGGGACATGCCTGGTTCCTGGGCTGCGGCTTCCCGTGGCCACTCCCCAGCTGCCCTGTCCCTGCTGAGGTGCTGGGATGGACTACAGCTGGCAAAGCCCTGCCCTGCCCTGCCAGCCCCTGGAGCCACCATTTGTATGCAGGAAGCTCCTGGGATGACTTCCCAGACTCCGTCACTTTTCCCCTGACCTAAGAACACAGTGCATGCTTGCATCATAACAAATCGTGCCATCTTATTTCCTGAAGATGGGCTCTAGACAAAATAAATACAGCTATTTCTGGGAGGAATCAGAATGTTGTTAATTATTAGTGGTGGTAATGATCCTGCATGTCTGCTGTGCTAAGCAGATGGATCCCTAAGCACTTTGCAAATGTTGCTACTTGCGTTAATATAGGAGAGAGTTCAGCAAAGCTGCAAAAAAAGATGAAATGCTGTAACTATAACAGCAGGCAGTGCCACTACAATAACTCAAGACAAATGAAATGTTAAGTGACCCTCTGAAGTATGTGGGGGATGGGAGAGAGGGAGGAAGGTGTTTAGAAAGGCTCAGTGGAATTTGGCTAAAACAGCCATGCAGGGTAAAAAAAAATTGTTTTGCAACAGTTGTTGCAAAGTGTTTCTCTTTGCCTGAGCTGTCACATTTAAACTCTGTCACAAAGCTGTCTGGTGGAATTTTACAGTGGAAGTAATTTATCTGGAGCCAAAATGTAGGGAAAATAAGTATGCATACAATAGTGGGAAATAAACCTCCAACATATTCTTCCCAGGCCTTTTGGGTGAGACACTTAATGTTTATGAGCAAAAAAACCAAAAAAAACCATTATGTAAGTGGTAACATCCTTGCATGCAACAACAAAATTAGGACCAGGAACCAGATCATGCTTTCAAACAGAATTTGGATGATAGCATAGGTCTGTGTGATCCAAATTTCTGTGAGTTTGCACAAACTTATAAAATTGTATATGACAATGTCTGTTCAATAAGCTCTGACTAAACAAGCTCAAGTTCTCTGTTCTGTGTATTCCTTACCAATCTTCTAGGCTTTCTTTACTGTGGCTGAAAAAAAATTCAATTTAGAATTGTGTAATAAACACTTCCTCTAATCTCAATAAAAGACACTATCAAGTTTTACAAGGAAAGCAGTGGCATGGGCTAGATATGTCCAGAGGAAACTTTGCTGTAAGCCTTTAAATTTTTTTTCCCTCTTTTTTGATTTCCAGACTTTAGACAAGACTTCCACATGCACACACAGATGCTGAATTTCACCTTCTTTGTAAAACAAGGTACAACTTAGATCCCCCAAAACAGGTGCATTATTAATTACTGACAGACAGAAAGTTCTTTCAGCTTCATTCTTGTATTTCCCTGTCTAAATTTTTTTCCCACGGATTCCATGTCTCATCTTTGCTCACACTGATGTTTCAGTAAGACGCCTCAATTTGGATGTGTCCTGTTGAATGGAGGATGGGAGACACCAGCTTCCGTGTGCAGGCTCTGGTGCATTGTGCTCCTGGCAGCTACTGAAGCATTGCTAAGAATGGAACATAACTGAAAAGACAGCTCGGAATGAAAATGTGGCTTTGCACAACCGGGATAGACGGTGAAATTAAATGCATGTCAAAGTAAAGTGATGCATGTAGGAAAGCCATCACCCAAATTTCATTTGTAAAATGAGGGGTTCTGACCTAACCTTTGCCAGTTTGGAGAGAGATTTTGGGGAAACAATTGATAATTCCATGAAAATGACAGCCCAGTGCTCAGTGCTGAACAACAACAGCAACAACAAAAAAACTGCAAATGTTAGGAACTATTGGTAAAGCAATAGAGAACAAAACAGAGTTCATTATGCCTTTATATAAATGCATGGCATGTCTGTGTCTTTATACTGTTCTGTTCTTTTCATCTCAGAAAGAATATAGGTAGAACTGGAAAAAGGTTCAATTGTCCTTGATTGTCAAGGGCTATCAATATATGGGACGTGTGCTGTGCAAGGAATAGCTAAGTAAGCTAAGATTCTTCTTTCTGGAAAAGAGACAAATTACAGGGGACATACTAGAAGGCTATAAAATCAGGAGTGAGGTGGAGAGGATGGATGGGAGTTGATGGTTCACTGTCTCTTCCACTATAAGTACTAGGGATCATCAAAGTAAGATAGTAGGAAGAAGCTTCAAAACAAGCAGAAGTAGGTTGTTCTTCATGCAGTAGGTGATATGTTAGTGACACTGCCTGCCAAGGGATGCAGTGAATACTAAAGGTTTAGGGGGGAACTAGGAGAGGCTGGACAGGTTTAATGGAAGACAAATAAATTGGGGAATATACAATACGCAGTAGCCAGACTTAGCCCAGGAAGTCCCTGGGCTGAAAATAGGTGGTGACTGGGAAAGTGTAAAGGAGGGCTGTAGTCTAGTCTTGCCATTTGCTTAGTTCTTCCTGGTCAAGCCCCTTAGGGCAGCTGTAACCTCAAATCCTGTCTTCTGTGAGCCTTGGCTCTCACCAGTTTGGCTATTCTTGGCAAAGGGAGTATTCTTCAAGTCTGGTGGGCTTGGAAGTGCTAGGCTAATGGTTGGACTCGATGATGTTAAAGGTCTTTTTTCTACCCTAAATGATTCTATGATTCTATGGTTCCTTACCTCTTTTTTTTTTTTTTTTTTTTTTTTTAATAATGCAGTGGCTAGACTGCATTTAACTCCTATTGATCTATGTACTAATGTACCCTTATGTATCAGACCAATGCAGTTCTTATTCCAGAGGTGTTCTTGTGTCCATCAGTATAAATATGCCCTTTATGTTCACAGCCCAATTCCTCCCTTTTGTCTTTTTCCTATCTGTGCTTTTCATGCCTGTGCTATGTCATTTCTATTGCAAAACAAAGGAAAGGCCTTTGTATTACACAAGGAAATCTAATTTGCTTTTCACAATGGACCTAAAACTGGTGATTGATGTGTTTCAGTAATTAAATTCTGCTACCTGCAAGTTGCTGAATGTAAGATTTAGGAAGACAGGGAGAATGGGTGAAAATGGAAAATATATTAGCAACTTTCGTGTCTTGTGCTACAGTGTTCAATATTCCACCCATTTATGTTTGAACAGGAGAACAACTTTCTAATACATAAAGATAACCCTATTTATTGGGGGGGAAAAGTCTGATAATTATACTGCCTATTGAGAGAGGAATGATTGAGCACTGGGTGCCAGCATACATTGTCTCAGGAGAAGAAAGAAGCAAAAATTGTGAGTATTGGACAAGTCAGAGGTTATAAGGAAGCTAGAATCCTTTGACAGCAGTGGTATATTTTAACTCCACATTGTTGTTAGATCTCATGCCATTCTCACACTGCCTCTACACAGCACAGGGCCTCACTGTACACAGGTACCCAATGTAAATCTGGCAGATCCACACACACAGTGGGAATCTTAACCCCAAGATTCTGCTGCTATGTGAGCACTAATGTATTTTGCTTCTCTGTTTTTTTACTGAAGCTTTCAGTGTCTCTGTTCAGAAGACTGCTCAGTGCCCAGCAGACTTACCTTCGTATTAAGCAACATGAATGATATACATTACCCATTCATTCTTTTGTCAGCCTCTCTGCAGGGAAGAAATAGTGTCTGCTGGGTGGTATTTTGTTTATGTATTGGAACCTTAGACAGGTCTTTAGCAGATGGACTTCCCCCATTTGAGGTCTTTCAAAAGACTAGATGTCCTGAATTACGAGTTACAGCTAGAAGTCACCTGGAAGGTACAGCCTTTGTGTTATACCCTCATACCTCACCAACATTGTAGGTGACAGATAAATAAACAGGGAAATACCTTCTGGCCTTCAAATCTGCAAATAGCTGCATCACTTAGCTGACTGAAAAATCTTAATGGCCAAAATAAATGTCAGTATGTAGGATAAATTTGTAAGCACTCCACTACTGAGCTGCACTGTAGCTTAGTAGGCTTTCTGGTGTTTGTTTTGTGTTCCCCTGACAGAACACCATCTATAGAGCCCAGAGACCTTTGGTGCCTGGGACAGACAGTGAATATTCAACTTGCTTTTGTGGGGCTCCATAGCCCTTTCAACTGGTGACAGGGGCCTGTGAAGCCAGATTGGAGACTGAATCCAAGAACAAAGTAGTGCTGGATGCACTCTGCAAGCAGGGTTCTTCCCACTGTGTTGACATGTTTATTTTGTGGTAGCTTAATATTCTAGCTGATGTTCTGATCTAATTAAGTCCATTGTCAGTAAATTAAAAGTCATGATGATGTGACTGCCTTTGGGAGGCATAAAAACTAAAATGTTTCACATGTCGGGATATTCATATCTTGGAAATATGGTGTTTTATGAAAAGTAGAAATAACAGCCATTTTTTGGAGTGGTTACGATGTTAAGGACTCTGCTCTTCTTATTCACAACGTGGAGTTTGTTTCTCATCAAGTCCTCAGAACTCTAATACTTGAGCTAACAGCTTCTAAGTGAGGTATAGACCAAAAACTACTAGTAGAAAACTAGAAAACCAGTATATATTACAAAAAGTTAAAATCTGCTAGTAGAGATTTCTTAAAGTTTCTTATTTCCTTTTCCTATCCATGCTAAACAGCTTTTGAAAATCTAGTTTTGTTTTATAGCTGACAGAGAGCAGTTGCATATTCTCTTCCTTTTGATATGTAGAGTTTTCAACCCTGCTTTAGCAGGAGTTTAACAAGAGAGGACTCAAACCTGAGTGCTTCCTGCTGCTGGCTTGTAAGATAGTTTGATTTTTTTTGCTACTCTTTTTTGATATTGCCTTCTGGGACAACAAGAGCAAAGGTACAACTTTGGAAGAAGAAAGGTCACTTCTAAAATACATATTGAAACAAGAATTACTCATTTGTTCATACTCATCTAGTGTAAAAGAACTCTCTTTTCTTTTACTTTATACTTGCAGTAGCTGTTTGACATTGTTATTACCTTCTATTTATTTTGTTATTAAGTAATAGTTACAGCTGTCACAGGTGGTGCTGCAGTAATCATGATTATTCAAATGAGAGGAAAAATATTTTTAGTTTAAGAAAAAGCACATGCAAACAAAAGGAAATAATATGGAAATCAATCCTGATTCCCTCCCCAATGAAATCTTTATTTGCATTGCATAAGTGCTCAGACAGGTTCCTGTGTGCTCTTGATACTTTTGTTCAGAAATTTTCTTCTGCCCAAATGCATTTTATGTCATTTGATAAACAGAGTGACAAAAAGTGCTTTGCAACTGGGCTATTTCTTCAAGGACAACAGAGATTGGTGTAGACGGGCATAACTCTCAAAAAGCGTGGTTTTTAGGCAGAACCATGGAAACACGGGACACAGCAGTGAAAGGAACTGCTGAGGATGAGGTCTGGGGCCAGGATACTGCAGTCTGCCACGTCACATCAGGGACCTGAGCCTACATCCATTTCTAGCCAATATAGATACATTTATGCGGGTGTCAACATCGCTACTTTAACCAGCTTTTCTCCTTCAGACATACTGGCCCATCTCCCATGATATATTTATTAAACACCATATTATTAAATTTAATTCCAGACTCTCTTTTGCCAAGGCAAAACAAGCCAAAATTCCATGTCTCTTCCTGTATGGCTTGTCTCAGCTCTCTGTCTGACAGCATTCTAGATGGTTCCACCTGTAGTAAATCTGGCAGAGTTGCACCTGCAGTGCATACACTTGTGTATACCCTCCCAAAAACTATGACCCCTTGCGTGAGTCCAAGGACAGCTGACTGAGGGACAGAACACTGAGGGGGATGTGGGAAATAGAAGTCTGAGTTTATACTTCTGGTTATGTGGTGTGTGGTTTTTCTTTTCCAAATCAAGAAAGTCAATGTCTGACAAAAAACGTTTTCAATTAATAGACTTAGTCAACAAACATAAGACCCTTGCATTCTGTACTGGCAGCAGTACACACCTAACTCTGTGTATTTATCCAATAAGTTCAGCAACAAAAAGAACCATGGGAAGAGTATTTTGACAAAATGGGCAGGTGGTCTATAAAGTATTTGACACTTCTCTGGACCACTAAAGGCAAACAGGCTCCAGAGAATTTGGAAAGAAGGAGCAAGAGGTACTTCATGGCAGTAGTGCTGGGAATAACTGCCCAGTCTATTTGTGGCTAAGGAAGATGGTAGTGTCTATTAAAGATACAGGTATTAAAAATAAGAGAATTTTTCAAAATTCTCCAAAAGAGCTGGCTAGAAATACATCATAGAAACCTACGCAAAAGACTAAATTTACTAAATTTATGATAATACTAAAAAAACCAGCAAACTAGGGATAGCATAGAATATATAGAGAATGGCTAACCTGCCATCCTGCCATTAGAACAAGGTAGAAAGGCAGAAAATCTGATGAAAGTTTAAATCTGAAAAGAAATAAAAGATAAAATATGTAAATATAAACCAATATGATTTTATGGTAAAGAGCTCATGTGAATCAAACCTGATGTATTTTTTTTATTTTTAATTCAAACTTGGTTTATCAAGATAGATGGATAGACTATGAGAGCACTGCATTTGACCATTATTAAAAAAATTGCTTCTTTTAATATCTGTATTGAATACGTGAAATAGAATTAAACAGTGGCTAAATAATAGACCTGAAGGAATTAATGCACAGAAGGAAATGTCACTGAATGAGATTTTTCAGTGGGTTTAAGGGTTAAAAGTTCTGATTCCAAAATTGTTTTCAAAATATGGCAAGACTTGCCACCTGGTGATGTATATAGTGGAGATCACTGATGAGAAATGAGGAAATTATTTTAATTTCCATGAGCTAGAATAGGATTTATGCTAGAATAGCACCTTTTGTTCTGGCACCTTCATTTAAAAAAAAAAAAAAAAAAGTTGAGAAATTGGAGACTGGTAGAAAGGCATGAGAAAAGCAGAGGAAATGCTTCACAAAGAAAAACCCAGCAAACTCAGCTGGTCTATCAGACACAAGGCTTGGTGACAGTGTATAAATAACTTAATGAAAAAAGAAAAGATTTTCTAAAGGGCTTCTCTGGAATCAATGCCTGGAAGCAGAATGTAGGAAAATTAATCTGAAAAACACAGTGCAGTTTTTCAGCAGTGATTTCCATTACAGCAGATAATTCTCAGGAGAGGTGGATTATTTTCCTTTGCTTAGGATGCTCATCAAGAATTGATACCTTTGTAGAAGTTATGCTTTTGTCAGAAACAAGTCTTTAGGCTCCGTGTAAATGTGATGTATAATTGGCCTGTGATACAAAGACTAGACAATCTAATGGTCCTTTCTGGGTTTTAATGTAATGAATCTCTAGATGATTTTTAGAGAATTCTTGTGCATGTAGTACTGAAATACATAGAAGTTAGTTGTCTGCAAAAAAGTATAAAAGTGCTGTACACAGTTCAACCAAGAAATAAAGTGTCCTGAACTCTAAAGAGGACCCTTTTGTAGAAACAGCAAGAAACATCAGCCTCTCTTCCAGCAGCTGAATAAAGACCAGCTATTCAAAAAGATGAAAAATTAGCACCTTCTGTTGCTGTCAGTAGGTCAGTGTAACACTTGTGGCCTACTGAGTGCTCACCTGTGAGTCAGTTTAAAAGACAAAGGCTGTGCCTCAGAAAACCATGAAGCATTTCTGAGACAGCCAACCCAAATGTACATGGAGAAAGATAGGGAGAAAGATGATCAGGTGGAAAGAGGAATGTCTCTGGAGCTATGAAATGACTGGTTAATACCAAACCTTGTGTTCAGCTGGCAAGGATATTGAATTTAGCAGGAGAATTAGCGAGAGTTAAACAAACGTATTTATATAAAGACACACATCACAGTGAGTGGAAGAACATTTCTTTAAAATAATTGATTGATTTGTTTTCAATCTTTCACCAGGAAACTTGTCCTTATTAAAAAAGAAAAATGTGAGTGTTTTGCAAAATCTGAGTTCCATTCAATATCCACTCCCTCCTTGAACGTCTTGTCACACTTTTTCCCTATAAATCAATGATCTGTAAGATGTCCAAGCTTTAATCAAAGGAAATGTTATTATTCTGCAGGTAAAAGTGCTTGCAACATGCCAAGAGGTGTTTGTTTAAACTTTAATGGATAAAGTGTAGAGAGCATGTTTCATTAGTCTACAGACAAAATACATTTATTTATCATTGACTGTGAAATCAAGAGTTCTGTAAGCTTGCTAACAATTCTGATAACTTCCAGATAAAATTATAAGAATGGTCATAAATTCCCTGAAGCTTTAGAATATTGCCTGTAAGGAAAGGAGAGTCTGTTTTTGTCCCTAAAAATACCCCAAAAAAGACCAAAAAGAAAAAAAGGCCTGAAGTCTAGAATTCAGATTCAAGTTAAAGTTTTGAGCAATATAGACTTTTCTGTGGGCAGAAGAAACTCTGTGAATTCAGTTGGAGATTTCATAATTTGTGGTCAAGGACTGAAGGACAGGGGGAATAGAAGAATTATGCCCCCAAGATGCTGTTTCCTCCAATATTAACTGAATCATCTGAAGCTCCCAGTTCTAGCAAGGCAGGTTGGAAATTCTGGATGAAAGGTCTTTCTCCTGAGATTTCAGTTACTTTCACTGTGGATTGCACCCCTTTCTCCTTTCCTCTTTCCCCTTCCCTCCCCTTTTCTCCCTTTTCCTTCTGTACAGTAGCAAGTGTTTGGATCTCCCAGCTAAAATCAGGACTTCTGGGCTACCAGTGCTCATACAACTAGAAAAGACACTCTATCCAAAGTGTTCACATCAACAAAACAGAAGACATAATTATTATTCAAAGAAGTATATTATTCTTATTTGCAAATGAAGACCTGAAGTATGTAGAGAGCTGAAGGGCTTGTTTTTAATACCACTGTTAATGCTTTTCATTTATGCAGGTTCATCTGGGGCCAGGTCTGGTTTTGCATATACTGAATAACTATTTCAGCATCTCATTAACACACAATCAGCCCTGCTTACACTGAGCTGCTATTCAGTACCTGCTTATTTCCTGTTTCTTTCAGAAAAATCACCTGCCCTACTGAGCCAGGATATTATCATCTAATCCTGTCACATGCAGCTCCTGTGGCAGAACAGGGAACTGAACCCAGACTCAATCCCTGACTACTTCCTCACTCACAAGGTCATTTTTCCCTATGGCTGTAATGGTGACTAAATGGTCATGGTAATGGTGACTAAGGATAATAACATTGGCAGCCTTTGGCCAACTTTGTTTTTGACTAAGTAGTAGTTCAGTTCAGCTCCCGTGCTCAGTTCATGGGCAATTAGTCAGCTTCACACAAATATTTACATGACAGGTATCCTGATATGTTTTTTACTTCCCTGCCATATTAAAGGCCAAAATCACAAACTTTCATTTGTTTTAGCCTGAATCTGGTTTGACACTTCTGGCTGAGTGAGCTCCTTGGCTCATTTCTGCTGAAATCCCTCATGCACACGTGCTCTATTGCAAGTGCTGAGTAAGCAACCATGATTTGGATGAAATACTGGGCCTGGGGCAACAGAAAACTGCATGGATTATCTAGTCCAACAGCAAATTCACTTTCAAAGGTACATCTGTAGCTGCCAGCCATACAGCAGCTTCTGTTCTCTCAACTACATTTCCTCTAGTTCATGTATTAACAGTTGGTTGCTTACCAAATCGTACTCTTCAAGGAAAAATGTCTGTTACTGTCTCAGTGGAGTCATGACCAAGGTAATGAAAATCGTTACTCATGAATACATTATGCAACAACTAAAAAAATAATCTATCAAATTGATATCATTGCCAAAGAACATTTGTTCCTTAATAAAAACAGCAATAAGCAAAAGTACTGCACTTCAGCCTAGAAAGGTGGCTGAAACTTTATCAGTTTTAAGGCTTTGACTCAATATTTGTTATGATATTCACTGCAATTTGCTCAGTTTTGAGTTCTGAAGATGAACAAAAGTTGCTCCTGAATTAAGCTGCTGTCAAAGAGTATTTAAGAGGCTGGCAACAAGGAGCTGAATAATCATCCCAGGCAGCTTCTAATGGTGATAGCATTGAAAATGTATTCCTCTCAGGATCATACTCACCATCATGCAGAAACAGTGTGTCCAGCAGGACTAGGGCAGTGTTTGTTCCCCTTTACTCAGCACTGGTGGGGCCATATCTCTAGTGCTGTGTCCAGTTCTGGGCCCCTCAGTTCAGGAAGGACATGGAGGTGCTGGAGCAAATCCAGAGAAGCCCAACAAGGCTGGTGAAGGGTCTGGAGCACAAGTCTTATGAGAAGCAGCTGAGCGAGCTGGGGGTGTTTAGCCTGGAGAAAAGGAGGTTCAGAGGGGCTCTTATCACTCTCTTCAACCACCTGAGAGCAGTTTGTAGCCAGGTGGGGGTCAGTCTCTTCTCCAGGCAACCAGTGATAGGACAAAGGGAAATGTCCTCCAATTGCACCAGGGCAGGTTTAGATTGAATAGATTTATATCAGGAATATTTTTTTTCATTGGATGATTGTCAAGCATTAGAACAGGCTTTCCAGGGAAGTGGTGGAATCCCTGGAGGTATTTAAAAGACATATAGACATAGCTCTAAAGGACATGGTTTAGTGGAGGGCTTGGCAGTGCTGAGTTAGTGGTTGGACTCAATGATCTTAAAGGCCCTTTCCAACCTAAATGATTTGATGATTCTACAAGCCTATGATTTAAATTACAAGACATAACTCACTAGGTAAGTACCCTGATGTGTTAGGTGCTACGCAGGGTAAATGTAGCACCTGAACCCAAAGGCATTGATATGGAAAATAAAAGATAAGAATAAATAAATGTGGTGAGAATCTGAGTAGGTTAGTTGGAAAAAGAATAAGAAAGGGAATAAAAAAATAAAAGCAACTGTGAATTTCACTGTTCCTTTCTTCAGACTATTTCAACTGTGCAAAAAAAATTCTTAGAAATAAGCTATCTGAGAGGGAAAGCTGTTAAATAAAATAAAACCCATTCCTCATATGAATAATTTAACATATTTGTTTCATTCTTTTAGGTTTTCAGGCCATCAAATTTATCAGCCCTGTTGGTAAAAAAAGACCTTTAATGAAAGAGCAAGGAACCAAATGAGTCATATATAAATTAGAGAAAAACAAAATTGTGGTAAATTTCCTTCAGTCTTTTGTTGCCTACCATCAACTTTATGGCCCTGACAACATTAACAACAAGAGCCAGCACTCTATATCCTGAGATGTAATTAAAATACACACAAAGCTCTGGGCATATATACAAAATACACTGAGAAATTCATGCAAATTGGGAAAAATTCAGTACTACATTCTGAAAAAGCTTATTCATACCAATAGTCCTCCTACACAGAAGCTTTATTCTTAATTTTCTCTCACCAAATTACTAGAGAAAGGGGTTTTGTGAAAAAAGCTGAAGGTCACACTACCAAGGCAATATTAAACTAGGGGGAAAATGTGTTGCAGAACTGAAGGCATTAGCATTTAAACCAACCTGATTTAGATGATATAGATGTAAAACTTGATCTTTTCATACAGTAAAGCCTCTTTTATTGTTACCAGCTGTAGCACTGCATCTTCCTGTTATAAATGCTGTGTTTACTCCATTTCTCTGTGAGTAAGTTCCTGCTTGGCACAGAGCTGGAATTACTGTCCTTATGTCCCTTTTCCCACCAACTGCATACGTTCAGAGCATGATGGGACAGGGAGATGAAGTGTCTAAGCTGGAGTGGATTCTGGCTCATCCTGGATACGGAATGGCTCCTTTACTGCTGTAACCTAAGTCTAGATCCAGGGCAAAGAAGAGTCAGGTATCTGTGCTCAGAGCTGGGATAGCATAAGACAAAAATTATGTAAATGACAGGTGTGAAAACAGTTCCTTGTGGACATTTTCCTATTCAGTGTCAGGAGGGACAGAACTGTGTGGCAGGAGAAAGAAAGGGTGATGCTTTGCCTGCTGGCACTGGTCATCCCTTCAGTCTGCCCAGATGCTCATAAAACCCCAGCCTGATGTACTGAGGCTGCCAGCTCTTAGCTTTCCTCCTCGCTAATATTTCAGTGTTATCCCATGGCATTACCTCACTGTGTTTTTGTTTCTGGCCTGATACATTAAAGCCTTGTGCTAAACTTTGCCCAAAAGAATCTGCTTTACAGTGTGAAAACAGTCTGTCAGGACAAAGTACCCATGCCAGCTCAGTACAAAAATACCTCTTTTAACACTGAGATGTGTCTTCTAATGATT